>LZPO01055342.1:63184-93325 GCA_001675575.1 Neotoma lepida
TGGGGACAGAGGGGAGGATGGAGGAGAGACTGGGAGGAGAGGAGGGAGGGGAAACTGTGGCCAGGATGTAAAATAAATAAATAAATTTATTAAAAAAAAAAGATCTGGTATCCATGGCCATTCTTCAGTTTCATTTATCACAAGGAGCTGGTATTTCTCTTGTGCCTTTAGGGCNTAGGTAAGANTGACTGGGCTATGACTGCCTGGGTTTGGGGCTGGAATTTGCCTCTTCTTGGCCCTGGAAATGCAGTCTCTTTAGTTACCATCAGTGTCAAAGGGGTAATAAGGTACCGATGTCATACTGTAGGCTCAAGGATTTAATGGTTTAATACATGGCAAGTGGCTAGCTACAGGCCTAGCACAGGGTNNTTGCTTGCAGGGCAGATCTTGGTGCTGGGAAAAGCTCAGGGACCAGCCANTTTCCCTCGTTGCCTTTATTCTCTTCCTCTGAGTACTTGAATGAGAAGACTACACAGTGAGTGGACTAGGAAACAGAAAACTCTCCTTCAGTAATAGAACCCAGCCAGAACATTTCTTTAATTCTTAGATGTCCAAGTGGAAATAATGATTTTGATCACGCCCTTATGAAAGCAATCATTGATTTCTCCATCACCTCCCCGGGGAAGTGACTGGTCCCACTCAAACACTTAATTCCAAGGAAGGAAAATGGCGTCNCTGCTCTTACTTGTTCGGCTGTGACAGTCTTGAGTCTTCATGCCACTTGTTTTCAAGCAACTGGAATCAGCATCTGAAACAGAAGGACCCATGGCAGTGGGGGAGCCTCAGACTGCACCCCAAAGAGCAGAAGGTAATTGCCGGCCTTTGTGGTAGGAGACACTTTAGGGTGGTTAGTAGATGGAGGGATGGGATGTGCTNGATCCTGGAACCTGCTGTAAGTGCATGCGGGGCTCCTGCTGGAATACAAGAGAGAACGCACAGACGGAGCCCCTACTCATGTGACTAGGTGAACCCTAGGCGAAACAGACAAACCGCCTGTTGTTTTAAATGTCATCAATACATGACACTGTATAGAGAATGAGGGCAAGAAGTGGCTACTTTATGAGGGGGATCTCACAAGAGGAGATGCTTGCATTATAAACCAGGAGGAGGAGGAGGAAGAGGGAAAGGAGAGAGAGGGGAAGAGAAGGGAGGAGGCAGCGGGGGAGGGGAGAGGTGAAGAGGGAAGTGGGGGAGGAAGAAGAAGGAGAGGAGGAAGAGGAGGAAGAGCAGGGGGTTTTAGGTGGAGAGAGCAGTGTGTGTGTACTCTGCTCTTTCCATCACCGAGTACCTAGGAAGCTTGCATACCCTGTGGCTGGAGATGGTGGGAGGTGCTGCCATCCATGTAGGTTGCAGGCAGAGGCAGGTCATGATTTTGGAGGCTGGATGATGGTTTGGGATTTTATATTAAAGTGAAAGCAGAGATTCCCCCCACCCCCACCCCTACCTCCACGGTTTTTTGAGACAGTCTTACATAGCTCATGCCAGCATTGAACTCACTGTATTTTGGATGATCCTGAACTCCTGGCCCTCCTGCCTCCACCACTTGAATGAGTGCTGGGAATACAGGCATATACTGCCATTTCCAGTTTATGCCATGCTGAGGATAGAACCCAAGGCTTCATGTGTGCTACACAAAACTACTTAACTGGCTACATCCCTAGCTCAAACACCCACTTTTTAAGAAGANCCCTCTTGCGACTGTGGAGAACAGATTGGAAGGGACATAATAAAAACAAAGATTAGAATTTATGAAGGAAGCAAGATATTAACTCAATATTGAATTGAATTACATATTATTGTGTTGTAATTGATAATCTGAGATACCTACACATGCATTGTCCCAAAGTATATGAATTTTTAATAGACTATCAGAACCAGACGTACTTCCTACTGCCTTAAATCTGTCTGTTCTCACAGCCCTGTGCTCACTTTTCGTCAGCTACGCAGGCANACGTGCAGGCACATTCCACTTGGAGCCTTTACATTGCTCTTTGCCCAGAATGCTCGTTCCTGTACAATCTGGGTATTTACCTCCTCATCTCAGTCTAGACTCANATCCACCTTCCGGGGGTGACCTCCCCCAACTCTGGAAAGTGTAATCACACATCTGTGTCCCTAGGCTTCTACTTAGAACCCCACATCTACTTCCCTCTCTTAGTTGCCTTGGAGCTCCTTCATGACACATCTGTCTGTNTTTTGTGGTTTGNAGTCTGTGNCCACTAGAGGGCAGGGTTTGTCTTTGTCTGTGTATTCCCTCAGCACCTAGCAAAGTGCTGGGTATACAGTAGGTATTAAATAAGTGAAATCCTCAGCCACTACACTACACTGATCACACTGACCATATAGTCTNGGATGTGTACTAATGGGACAAAGGAATAGACTTGTCATCTTGAGANGAAAGTGCGTCCTGTGTATACTGTTGCCCAGGTTCTGTATGCTGTGCCACTGGGTCATATCACTCCCGAAGTGGTCCCCTTTTGTCATCAAGACGAAGGCTATCACATTAGGCAGGGCTTTCATAAACTGGGCCACACCCAGCTCTCTAACCTTATCTCTTTTTGTGCCCCAACTTTCTCTCATCTCTGAGGTTAGTTGGTTTCAATGGGTGTGACTTTGCTTAGCCTCGGGATTTTTGCACACTTTGCTCACCCACCACTTCTACCCAGATGTCTCTCACTCTCACAGAGCCTCTTCAGAACCCTTCCCTGAAGCCACCTCCTGGGCTAGAGCCCCCGCCCACTCACCTGAGATCTAAGAGCACCCATGTGTTTCTGGGATCACAGCGTGTTTCTTCTTCCTTTAAAACCCACCTCGACTTTTCTCTGCTAAAGCTGACGCTTACGAGCCTTTACTAATGCTGAGTGCTTCCTAGATGGAGTCCACATATGCAACACCATAGTCCTGCAGCAACCCTGGATGACCTGGTTGTCATTTTATTGAGGAGGAGTTGGAAGCCCAGAGAGTTTAAGACTTTTGTCCAGGTGTGAAACTGGGCCTTGAATCCAGAGTTCCCATCCCAGGGCTAACACTCACAACCAGGACACCATCCTGTCCTCTCAGGAGGCATTTGGCAGGCACCAAGTGAGCATTTAGCTCCTATGGGCTCAAGAGTTGTCACTGCCTCTTTTGTGCTGTGTGTCTGTCCCCATCTCTAGACTTCTCCATGGTGCCACTGAACCTTTCCANGAAAAAGGCAGTGGAGCCATGACAATAAACAGAGGCAAGTCAGTGATGGGAACAGATAAGAAACCTTCACTGAACCGTAAGGAGAGCCAGGGAAGGGNGTGCTTTTCCTTTCCATGGACCCTTGTGCTTGGGAAGGAGGCTACTTGGTGTGATGGGGGAGCACAGAACAGGAGACATCAAGATGGTTCAGGTCACATCACTCTGTTCTAACTGTCCCAGGTCCAGGTGACTTTGAAGGCCCTCAGAGACTGAGGAGGTTCCAAATCTCTCTTTTTTTNNAATTTAGTGATTGAGGTAGAGGCTAAGGCAGAGGAGATGGAGTCCTTACTGCTGAGCCCATCTTGAGGCAGCTCCTTGATTAAACCTTTCGCCAAGATGAGCTGTTGGTCTGCTGTAGTACCCTGAAGGAACTCTGTTTCTCTGTAAATAGTAGCCTGCGTGTGTGTGTGTGTGTGTGTGTGTGTGTGTATCATCTGTATTCATGCAGCTGGGGTGGCTGGTGTGGCCTGAGGGGAGACATAGCCCTACTACTGTCTGTGAGGCTTGGGCGGGCCTGGTTGAGATTGCAAACTTAACATAGAGCCAAGGGGTTTATTANCATTTGTTGGTTGAAATCATAGTTGGGTGTCCTCCAGTAGCNAGGATGGAGGCCTGAGGATAAGAGTTTCAAAACCAAGCACATTGCAGCCCATGACACTGTCAGTCCATCCAAAAAGCCCACCCTACACTAGCATGGCACAGAGACACTCCAAGGTCCAAGAGCAGGAGTTGCTAGGCATGAACCCAAGAGCATAACCTCTATACTTGGGTATGGTGTGGTCTCTACTGACATCCTGTAGTGGAGGAGGGTGGGGACACNTGGAAGGGAAAGGGAGAGTGATCAAGGGTTGGACTGGTTCTCCTCAGGCAGTTTTGATGGCTTCGTGGCTTGCTGGACTTTTGGTAGGAACTAAGTTGAAGATCCCCGCTACGGATCATTGTCAAGCTAGACTCAGAGGTAGACACATCCCAGGAGCCTTGGGTCTCCATTAAGTGGGCAGGAGAACAAAGAGAAGGGCCTGGGAGCAGCTATGCCCGTGTGTATGTACATGTGTACACATGTGTGTATGTACATGTGTACGCATGTGTGTATGTACATGTGTACGCATGTGTGTATGTACATGTAGCTTAATATCTAAGCACTGAGAGGACAAGCTGGAATCAGCCCCAGGGTTGTGTTTACTCTCAAGTTGCTGCACCCTAGGTTTTTCAGATGCCAATGGAGATGGGGGAGTATGTATGAGTTCATCTGTCTAGATTTCTGACTCTACATCTGGCACAGTGTTAAGTGNTTAAAAAANAATGATAGCTAGCAATTTTTATTGAAGTCTCCAGTACACTACCCTGCCCTCCTTGGCCATGCTGTGGTTTCTGACTGACATCAGCATTGAAAGGCAGCCTTTGGTTTTCTGTTCCAGGATATCTGGGACCATGAAACATTGCTGGGTCATAGACTCTGAGGCCATATGGTCCTAGGACAGGCTTACTGTATAAGCTATCAGATTGTTGACTTGACGTTTACCTCTCTCTGCCTATCAAGTTCTACATTAGAGTTTCTGCTTGAGGAATCATGGTCCTCAAGGCTGCACAATAGCCAGAGCCAGGCCTCAGGAGGGTCTGGAGAAGGCAGTGGTGTCCTGGCCATGGAACTGAGGCTGGGATAGGAAGAACTGTGGGGCTGCTGTTTGGATAGTCTCAANAGAGGCCTTAAGTCTAGGCTCAGTCTAGAAGTCATACTTCTTTGAGTTGGGGCAGATGGGTCAGAGCCTCAAGCAGCAGCCATTGGTAGAGGGATTATCTCTGTGACTCCTAAACACACTTACCCAAAGCCTTTCTCCCACCACCCTCACTTCTAGAAGCTCCCCCCCCATTTCTTCTGCATCACTGGTTGGGCCACCAGCATCACCATCCTAGATAGTAGGCCCTCAGCTAGACTCCCGTCGGACCCAGACACAGCAGCCTAAGAGATCTTCAGATCCAGTTATGACCTCTACCATTTCCATGCTTACAGCCCTTCAGTGGCTGCTCAGTTTGCTCAGCAGGAAACCCAAACTCTTCTACTCATAAATCTGCCCTTGCCCAGCTCTCAGACTCAGCTCCCATCCCTCCTGTGGATGCTGCTGATTCTTCACTGACAATNCCCAGGAGAACTTTCTGTGATGGGGAATGCCAGAAATCCAATATGGCGGCTCCTGGCCAGCTGTGANTGTGCATTTAAAATATGACTAGTGCTCCTGAGGATTTGAATTTTAACATTATTTAATTTTAAGTAATGACCACATATGGCTAGTGGCGCTGCTTTGGACAATCCAATGACACATCTTCTGGCATTTTCAAAGACCACGTGGGCCCAGCATTTGCCTTTGTTCCCTGGAAGCTTTTCTTCCTCCTCTCTGCTAAGACCAGCCAGGGTCCTTGGGGCTGGATGGGGGTGACCCATTTCACAACTGAAGTTGCTATTCTTGTGCTAATGTCCCTGAACCAACAAACAAAAATCACAAAACTTTGATTAAGAAGTCTAAGAACTTAAATTGGGATTTTAGGGAGAGGGAAAAATTCCTGGAGCAGCAAGATGGCTTGGTAGGCAAAAGTACCAGTTGTACAGGCCTGATGAACTGAATTTGATCTCTGCAGCCCACAGTGGAAGGAAAGATTGCCTCCCAGGAGTTAGCCTTTGACCGCAATATTTGCACTGTGGCATGTGTGATGGCATGCACACACACACACACACACACACACACACACGCACATGCACATGCACATACAAGAACACACACACTAACACAGCGCTTAAAATTCCTAACAACTATATAACTAACCCTCATTGTCTGTCCCTTTAGATGTATCCTTCAGAAGGGCCTTGGAAAGCTCCATGTGACCTGCCTACTCTTTGCAGGTGGCTGAGCAAGAGTCCCTGGGGAAAGGACCNTATCCAGGACCACATCTCTTTTCAGCCCTTGGGCCAGGGTCTTTGCACAGGACTCAAAAATTAATAGCAATAATAATAATTTTTTTTTTTGGTTTTTCGAGACAGGGTTTCTCTGTGTAGCTTTGGCATCTTTCCTGGAACTCACTCAGTAGCCCAGGCTGGCCTCGAACTCACAGAGATCCACCTGCCTCTGCCTCCCGAGTGCTGGGATTAAAGGCGTGCGCCACCACCGCCCGGCTAATAATAATAATTTTTTAAAAAATGGTAGCTCCAGGTATTGGTAGTTGATGGCTGCTGGGGGGGGGATCATTTTCCAGGGTGGCTGAATATAGCCACAGGTAGGTTGCCCATACTCCAGTGAATGGCACCACATCCTTGCACATGTACTGGCAGCACTAACTGGAATCATGTATTATTTTTTTAAGAAGGAAGAAAAGGCATGAAGTTGGGAGGGGAACATGTTGGGAAGAGTAGGGGGTAGATAGGATCAAAATATATTGCATAAATATATGAAATTCTCAAAGAACAAATAAAAATATTTAAAAATGGGAGCTCCAGAGTTCCCTTTCCCTGCCTCCATCTGCAGAAATGAAATGAGACTAATCATTGGGATCATGGGCCACTTGAGATCTCCCCATTATCTTCTAATTCTCCATTTGATACCGAGTGGGCTCAGGTTATTCTGAAATACCAGCAACCAGAAGGCCTCTACTGGCTGGAAGTCATTGGTATCATGGCTAACGGGCATTGGCTCTATATTATCTACACTGCAGGCACCAGAAAGGTCCTTATCAGGCACAAATGCCATTGCTTCTTAAACTAACCACAACCCAGAAGGCTCCTGATATGTTATAGACAGAGAAATGGAGTCTTGGAGAGGACAAGGACTCCATGGACATGAGTTATTGTCCCACAGACCCTCTTCCCCACAGTCTTTTAACCCGTTTCTACTCTTTCTCCAAGTCTTGGCTTGTTTTGGTCCATCAACCTTCTAGTGTGGTTGTTAAAGCAGGACCAAATCCAAGTGGCCAGCAATAGCTTGGGCACAGCTTTGGGCAGTTTGAATGTCATACTTACAGTCTTTGATGGCGGTCTTGGTCTCTTCAGCATCATTGAAAAAGGAATAACCTGGGAAAGAAAGGGAAAGAGAGATTCACAAACCATTCCATGCAATCCAGGGGACTGGCCAGACAAGCAGGGGAGGTTTTGGAGGAAGGGAAGTGATTCTCCCCTCGGAGGGTTGGTTTTGGTCAGAGGGAAACTTGGACACCATNTGGCCCTTATAAAGCCATCCTGAAGCCAAACAACATCACACTTTTTCAAAGGTTTCCTAAGAACAACTGATGCCAGAGATTCCAGAAGGTTCTGTGATTCTGCTGACTGAGCTCTAAGAGAGTGAATCCTGTCTAGGATCCAGGAAATCTGGGCTCTGAACTGAGCTGGACCACTGTCGCCTGCATGCCTTTGCCAGTCACAGGCTCTCTGGACTCATTGGTTAATCTCAGTGGAATATGAGGTTAAACATCCACTCTACTCCCTTCTGGCCCTGGGCCTATGATTTCTGACATGGGACTGTAATCCTTGGAGATCAGAATGACTGTGATGTGATAGCCAAAGGGGAAAGGAATGATAAGAAGCTCAAAGAGTCACATAGCTCTACTTGGATGCTCAATTCATTGGAAGACCATGTTGGTTCCTTGCTCTGTAGAGTGGTAAGCTGGGCTGAAGTTTAAGATCATGTTTCCAGGAAGCAGGTCAGGTCAACAGACACCTATTTCCTAACTTGGTGTCCAATATGAAGGCTACTTTTTCTTTACTATCACAATTGGGACTCTCTGGCCAAAGGGCCAACAAGAACAGGGTCAGGGACTGATGAGAGATACTTCATGTCCTACACTGTAGAAGTCATTCTGTGACCCCAGGCTTTCCCCTGACCTCTCCTTCTGGTGACCAGTGCCTCCATGCTTCCACACCTTCAAATCTTATTTCTGTGATATCTACTGACCCAGATGATCCTCTGGGCTCTGGAGGCCCCTCTAGTGCCTCCTCGGGTTGAAGCTTCTTGTTCAGTGTCCTGTTCTTGCAAAGCCCTAGACTATGGGTACACAAGGCACAAGCTAGATAGTGACCCAGAATATAACTTTTGTCCAAATGGAGAAAGCTCAGAATGAATGGTAGTTCTANTGGTGATTATTCCAGGATGAGCAGTGAGCCCACTGTGTCCTGGCCAAACTGCTGGAGTGTAAGCTCTGGTCACGATGCACGTGGACACAGACTTTCCTGAGGAGCCTTACAGGAAGAACTTCAGAATGGAGCAGGTTTGTGGGATTAAAGATGTTTGCAACCACAGCCGGCCCATGGGAGGTTTCTGAGTGGAGTTCCAGGCTCCTCCTCCCAGGGTGGCTCCTCCTCCCAGGGTGGCTCCTCCTCCCGGGGTGGCTCCTCCTCCCAGGGTGGCTCCTCCTCCCAGGGTGGCTCCTCCTCCCAGGGTGGCTGGGGCACACTCAGACTTGTCCCCATTTAGGGAGCACACACCCTAAGGACAGGTTTTGCTTCTAGCTCAGGGTCACCACTCTCGGTTTTCGTACCCTAGGCCCTCCTGATGGGAAGGAGCAAAAGGAGGCCCCAGACTCCCAGGCTGGAAGGTGCTCTGAGGTTTCTCTGCCCAAATGGGAATCTCTGCTTTGCACACAGTGTGCCTGTCAAGGAGGGACAGGTAGACAGCTTGGCTCCCCAGTGGCAGGGAGCTTCCTGCTTTCTGTGTCTTCTGAAGTAGCCTTTCTAAGAGAAACTGACAACTTTTAAGATTCCTTAAAATCAAACATAGGTGTGTCTGCTTTAGTGTCCCGTCCCTGTATTGCCCCCCACCACTCCACCCCACCGGTTGTATTAATGACAGAACCAGCTGCTACCCAGTGTCCTTGTATGCTGTGCCAAGTAATTGTTCACTAAATCTTCCAAAGAAGCTCAGGGAGGGTTGTCTATCCTCCCAGGGGACAGACAGTCATAGTGGATGCTATGGCTTCCATGTGTAAGAGCCGGGGCTGTATTAATAACACAATAGGTCCTTTAGATTTCCTGGCTCTCACTTTGTCCTGACTGCCTGTGAAGCNCCCTGTACACTGTCTGGCTAGGGCAAAGGCANGGAGCTTCTAACACCAGCTGCTCTATCTCTAGAACCCAGAATCAGGTGTTCTCAAAGCTTTCTGGTTTGAAAAACACAGCGCATGCTCATNGTGTTCACATGCCACCTTCTGGCCATTGGATCCTTGACCAAAAGGAATGTACTAAGAAAGGCAATTCTTGGACTCCTCTGGAAATCAGAAGGGAAAAGGTCTCTTTCATTGTCTCCCTTTCTGCTTAGCCCGGGATGAAGGAGAACGCTCTCTTTCTCACTTTTCATGGTTTCAATTAGTTTTGCACATCCTTGTTTGAGGTTTTCAGCCTGGCTTTGGACTTCTTTACTCATGCTTTACTTTTCCTTAGAACAAAACCCTACCCAACTTGCTTTCTTGGCTCTTGCTTTCCTTTTGACTAAACTCTCAACATGAGACAGTAGGGTTTCTGAGAGCTTTTGACTGAGTACCNGTAACATTTGTTTATGGAGTCATGGGAAGGGAAAGCACCTAGCAAGGATCCGGTCCTGGTCTCAGGCCCTCCTCCCGAGGCTTGCTGGCACTGACCTTGTGAGCGAATGTTCTGGAGGATGAAGTACAGGTACTCCCCACAGATGCCGGCTGCCTCAATGAACTCCTCCTGTGTCATGCTGCACAGCTGCAGGCCGCTGATGTTGAAGTGACAGAAGGAGATGCAGTTGGCGTCAAGTTTGTACTGATCACAGCAGAACTGGAGCCATTCCCAGACATGGCGCTTGGTCCAGTATTCAGGGTGCACTGATGTCCAGTAGGAGTCACAGGCTGCACCAGAGCACAGAGAATTAAGGGATGACAGTCTTTCAAGAGCCTCCAAAGAATACTCCAGTTCTGTTAACATCCTTGTCCCTTACCCTGTGGGCAGAAAGAGCTCTAGTTCTGGCATGGAGTTGCAAGGGTCCAGGTCATCTTCTCTGTAAAAATGACCAGAGAGATACAATTCTGTAGGTGGTTGTTGGGGCCAGAGAGAGTCTAAGGTAAGTAGGAAATTACTATATCTCTTTCTGGTGCTTAAGAGGAGGGTACCCAATAGAGAAGGAAAGCAAAAATATTCTTCAGGCAACATGGTATCAAGAATAAGAACCCAGGAGCTCTGAAGGCCTGGATTCAAATCCTGATTTAGCTGCTTGCTTTTTGGGTAAGGTTCATAGATATTTAGGCTTCTGATTCCACAGCTGAAAACCAGAAATAATATGTTTGACCTACAGGGTTGTTACAGAGTTTGGAGTTATAGAGTTATAGAGTTTTGAGGCCAGTGCCTGAGGAATTACCAATCAATTAAATAGTTATTAGATGCCTTCTGTGTGCTGGACTCTATCTGAAACTGATTTGAGTCTCTGTGCATTAATGGAAAGATGCCCATGCTGGCTACCTGTTTGTGCATAGCCTCTGGTCTTCTTTTACAGGGGTCTTGGGCTAGTTAGACATTGCCCANAGTGTGGCAGATCTTGAACCACCATAACAGATATCTGTGGAGGAAGGGGATCATGGAGGGGTTGGCTGTACTGATGTTCCTGTGTTCCTGGTGGTGGTTTAAGGTTTATTCTTTCCTGTGGTCAGACTACCTACTCCTTCAAAAGATCTGTGTAGATACTCAGACAGTTATAGGTGCCGTCCTGACTTGGAGGCTGGGATATCTGTAGTAGAATCCTGTCCAGGTGCTCAATAGTCTTGTCTCAATGTTTTCAGCAAAAACAGATAGAATGGCAGATATAAGAATAGACAAGGGGAGGTACCAGGCCCTTAGTCAAACTCTTTGATGGCTGTGCAGGTTAGGCAAGCACTTTACCACTGAGCTACATCCCCAGCTCTGATGTAAATAATNCTTGTAATCACCATAGCATCTATCCATTTACTCACCTATCAATCCACGACCCATCCATCCATCAATCCACCCACCCACCTGCTGTCCATCCATCCAATACCTGAGAACTTCACTTTCCCTGTTTATGAAATGGAGACAACTATAGCACCTATATCATAGGGTTGTTCCCTATATCACAGGGTTGTTCTACAGATTAAACGGGCTCACTCACATATGTTTTAATGCTGTTATTAATGCTATNGCTGTCCACCCACTTTGTGTGATGCCACAAATTGCATGGTAGGAATTCATGGTGGATAGACACATTTAGCCCTNGTCCCCTGATAGATGAGGAACTTGAGGATCAGAGGAGACTTGTTTTCCTTAGATCCAACTGCCAGNGGGTAGGTAGGAAAGCTNGGCTGTGAGCTGCAGTCTGTATGCCTCACTCTTCTCATCCCCTGTAGTCATCCTTAGAGGATCAGTACAGAAAAGAGATCGTGCATGAAGAGAGAGGTAGGCAGAGAGCTGGAGATAATGAGAGGAAAGTCAGCAGAGCATGGCTGTGGTCACTGGCTCAGGCTGCGTGGATAACAGAAAGTGACATCCTGCAGTGACACTCCACAGCAACTGGCATTGTTGCTATTGCTATCCCTCTGCCTGTAAAGTCTCACACTTGCTGCTATGGTGCCTCGGTGAGCCCAGCTAGGAGACAGCTCTGCCCAGCTGGGGGGCTACCTCTTGTTCATTACTTTTGAGATGCNAAGTCCTGATGGGCATCATCTGCTTTCTCAACTTCCCCCAGTGATCCTACCTCATAGGTGTGACAGGACACCTTTTATCTTTCATAAAGATAGAAGCTGAGTTTCCCTCTAAAACACAGACCCCTTCTAGAAATCTCTTTTCCCACTGTTGAGCCTCTTGGTAAGCCCAAATCCTACACTTATTTTATTTTAAAATTTTAACCAGTTTTTTTTTTTCTTTTTTCCTTCTGGGGCTGGAAATTGAGCCCAGGGCCTCATACATGTGTATCAAGTGATCTATTCAAATCACCAGCCCCTTAACCAGAATTTTACATTCACATACATGAAAGAGCCTGTATTTCGGCAGGCTGGGGGGTGCTGGTGCTATAGCCTTTACCCCATACATAGAGGGGATGGTTTGACCCAAGTACCCTTTCCTTGATCCGCCACTGCTGGCTGGAGCTGGCTGATTAGGCTCATGGCTGGTTCCTGGCAGAGGGTAGGGTCTCCTGAGAAAACAGATGCTTCCTGAGTTCTGTCTGTGCCTTTTCATCTACTGATTTCTGGCTTGAGTAAACTTAAGAGGCCTTTAGACGTTCCTGGTATTCTGATGAGGGATGTTTATGATCCTTGACATTCTTTGGCTGCTGGTCCTGCACTGGGCCCTGACTGAGATGGCTATCGGTGCACTGTTGTGTAGCACACAGCACGTTTCTCTTCATGGAAAAGTTGTGCTGTGTCTCTGTTCCCTTCCTCTCTCCATTTCCACTGCAGGGTTATTTTGTTTGGCTTCTGAAGGAAGCCTACGTTGTTTCTGGAAGCCAAGAGAGCCTTCAGAATCTAGAGAAGTGGGAGGTGGGAGGTCAGTCCCGACATCAGGAAGGTGTTGCTGGCCTGGCGCCCTGCTCTCAGCTCCTTGGTGGAGCTCACTTACAGAGCCGTCTTTGTGTGCAGCAGGGGCCTGGGACCCAGCTACATGGTGGCTGGCTTTCCTGTCTGCAAAAGCCCTTCCCACAGTCTCCAGAGCCGGGNAAAAATGGTTGTTCTCAGTGTGGTGGAGGCAGGCTAGGGGAGCCAGCATCCACAGAGACATTTTGGTGGTGGAGTGATTCCATGGTCTCAGCCTTAGGATGAGGTGGAGGCTTTGGTGGTGGTGGTGCCACTGAGGAAGGGAGGAGTCCTGCCCCAGGGCCTCTATTACCTGTCCCTCTGTCACTCCCTGCTCTCTGCCTGAAGGCCTTTCCCCATTCTGCTGACTCCTGAGTGGTTCCTGCTCTCCCTGANCCACAACCTGCTCACTTACTCTCTCTAAGAATCTTCCCCTCAGGTGCCCTTCTCAGAAGGTTCTAGAAGGATTCACAGCACCTCCCTCCCCAGATCTTGACCTCTGTTCACCCTGAATCAGGAGTGCTAAGAGCCTCTTCCCATCCCCCTCCTAAGCCCACAGGTCCTCAGTTGGTGTTACCAGATCACAGCGATTATGATCTTTACCTTAAGGTAAGGAAACAGGTTCTGGGAGGTCACATGGTTCCACCTCCAGGGTCACAGTGGTCATTAGTAAGGTAGTTAGGCACCATGTGGACATCTTGCCTCATGCCACATTTCCTGGTCCTAGAGGACCAAGTCGGGGTACATATCAAAAACAAGATTTGAATGAAGGCAGGCAGGCAGATGGATGCATATTCACCACACAATTATAAGTCAGTGAGTCAGTCTATCTATCTATCTATCTATCTATCTATCTATCTATCTATCTATCTATCTATCTAAAACTTAGGTCTGAAAAATCAGAAGATGGAGAGGTAATGATGCCAGTGCCTCCAATCCTAGGAAATGACATGAAAAAGAACTTTCTAGTGTTTAGAAGAAATGAACTTAAGGCAAGAGAAAGAAGGGCCTATTTATATAAGAATATATTCTCTTCCTGGGTCATATTTATATAAGAATATATTCTCTTCCTGGGTCATATTTATATAAGAATATGTTTTCTTCCTGGGTCATATTGTCTGGAAAGGTACAGTGTTTTCCTTAATGTGTCTCTCATTTACAAAACCCACCGAACTTTTTGGAGGAGCTGTGCTATGAGGCCCGTTTGCCTAGTTGAGGCCAGCCAGCATCTTGTGCCCAGAAAGCTTGAGGTAGAAGTCCAGAGGCCACTATTAAGCAGCAGCAGGCTTTGCCAGCTCCTTTGAAGTCTGAAGTGGGTCAGGGCACTTGAGGGTCAGCTGCCTTGGGAAGAGAAACTGAGGAGCCTGATTGATTTGTCATGGTTCGAGGGGAGTTCTCTCAAATGAAGCTATCAAATTAGATGTATTTTAACTTCATTGGGACTTTAGCTTTCACAGCTGGCTGATTTGCTCCAGGGCCCTTGGGGTAGGGAGGTGACACCCATGCNTGAAGTAGCGCCAGGTAGGGACATGGAGATTAGACAGTAACTGCCCAGCTCTCACAGCAGGCCTATGTTCATTTTCAGAGTAAGGAACAAAGCAAGTGCAGTCCTAGGTGAGGGGGAGACAGACAGTCTACCTTAGAGGAGGCCTGAGTTAGACAACTTGGGACCATAATTAGAATGATTTATTAGCATAGGGAGTTGGGAAAGTTTTTTGCCCAAGGCGACATTGAAGAGAGGTGGTGAGTGAACTGGGTAGTGTAGGGTACCATCAATTACAGCTTTGTCACAGAAAGGAAGGACTTTATGAGGGAAGTCCTGTGGTGATAAATGGTTTCTTCCAGGTTTCCCCTCAGAGCTGGGCTGGCCCCATCCTATAACCTCTCTTGGCTTTCATCCTAGCCTTGGCATGACTTAGCCCATGAGCCGTGGAAGAAACTGGAGAAAAGAGGAGGGCTGCCTGGGTGTCTGCAAAGAGCCTTCACCTTGAAAGTCAGGGGGAGGCTGAGACAGCCAGGTCTGCGCAGTGCTGGGCATGGCTTCTCTGAAAGCCTCAATGGGTAGACGTACCAGAGGTAGCCAGTAGTGACTGCTCTGATATGTGACTTCTGCTACGGGACTCAACTTAGACTTTTGAATGATTTTGTGTGTGTTCTTAGGCCTGTACCCATGGATGTACTCTTCAGTTTCTGTACCCAGAACATGACTCTTACTTATTAAAGCCCAGGTGTAATTTAAATGCTTTCCCCCTTGAGTTTAATACTTAAGATTTTTTTTGCACTATTCTTTTAAAAAGCTTTTCTTGAAATTGGATAATTAGAGCTGTTATATTTCTTTTTTCTTCTTTTTAGAGATAGGGTCTCATGATGAGCTCTGGATGTCCTGGAACTCACTACCCAGATCACACTGGTTTTGAACTCACGGAGATCAACCAGCCTCTGTGCCTCCCCCATATTGGGATTAAAGGTGTGTGCCATCACACCTGGCCAACAGCTCTTGAGTCTCCNAGTGCTCTTAAGCACTAGTCACCCTGCTAAACACTGATTTTCATGCTATCTTTAATACATTCTCTGAGGTCTTAGATCACAGCACCCATTTTACAAATAGAGAAAGGAAGGCCCCAGGAGACAGCCATTTTTGAAGTCACACAATGGGTAAGGGACAGAGCTAGAATTGGGTGATATGGGTGTCATCCTGCTCCTGCCGCTGAACCTTGATAACAGCTATGCAGAATGAAAAATGGAGGAATCTGCCTGAGGGTGGAGATGCAGAGGATAGAGCCAGCATCTAGTCTTCGCCACCACCACCCAGGCTCTGTAAGGTAGACTTGAGGGGCCTCTTGTACTTGTTCCCTAGGGTTTTCCCAGGCTAGAAGGCTCTGCTGTGGAAAGAGTATAAGCCAAATTCCAAAATGAAGGAGGTGCCACATATTGGCATGGCCATTTTGAAGGTCAGGGAAGTGTGGGGAGGAGGATATCTAGGGTGGAACTCCAGGAAGTAGGGGTGAGGCCAGAACTTTTCAGAAGGTAGACTATTGGAACCTAATTGGACTTGTAATCTTTTAAAAATATATGCATATGAAACCTGCCGTGGTAACATGTGCTTTTAATCCCAGTACCGAGGTAGGCAGTTGGAGTTGGAGACCAGCCTGTCCTGTTCCAGGACAGCCAGCACTACATAGTGAGACCCTGTCTCCAAAGACCACAGTGGCCCAGATCTTTAATCCACAGTGGCATACACCTTTAATCCTAGCACTCAGGAGGCAGAGGCAGGTGGATCTCTGTGAGTTTGAGGCCAGGCTGTTCTGCAAAGTAAGTTCCAGCACAGAAAAGGCTGTTACACAGAGAAAACTTGTCTCAAAAGACTAAAAACAAAAACAAAACAAANGAAACAATAACAACAATAAAAAACCATATGTTTGTATATATATGAAATAGATATATTTCATATGATATATATGCATATGGAGTACAGAGTTTCTATCTGAATAAATTGTCTAATACTGACAATTCTCTATTTTGAAATAGCTGAAATCAAGGCCAAGTTGAATTAATGAAGTTTGAGAGTATTTTGCAATCTGTGACTGTGCCCTTTCCAATCTTTAGTGTAGTCAACCAAAAGTCCTGCTTCAAAGAGCAGGGCCAAATCCTTTGTGGTAAGCACATTGAGGACACAGGCTCTCTGTTGGTCATTTTCNAAGTTTGAAAACAGCCGGCTTTCCTCAGCAGGCTGGAGGGTGTGATACCTCACCCTCTCCTAGCCGTTGCTTGTTTACAGGGCTCGTCTCTACCTTCTCACTTCCTTTGCTTTTGGTCTCAATTCCAGATTGGGAGGGTTACTACTGAGATCTGGGCTAGACAGAGAGAGGAAGTCGATGGCTGTTTTTTACCTNTCTAGGAGTTGTGAGGTGGTCCTGGATTCGATGAGCATCTGACAAGTGACAGGCATTTGTCTAAACACCTGATGATAGTATTAGCTCTCATTTTACGCTCTCAGCTTAAGGGTGTGGGTACTATTTTGGTGAAGGAAAAGGTGTCAAAAAGCTTGATGTCACATGGTTGGTGAGTGGCAATGTCTAGATTCAAGATGGAGATCCGTGGGCAGCAAGGAGACATGCTTTAGGAGGCAGTGGACAGGGCATCCTGACTGCCCCCAATCTATTCCTGGTAGAGAAGGCTTNTATAGAAATTCAGACTCACATGTCACTTCTCTGATGATGTTCTTGTTGGGAGAAGAAAAGAGGATATTTTATTTTCACTGGTCTCATATCTTGATGGAGATTTCAAGTTTGTAAATGGTGGTGAGGGAAGTTTATGTCTCTGATGTCTCCTGATGGGGATCAAGAGACACTTCTGGAAGAATCTTAGCAATGACATTNTCTCACCTTTCACCACACTAATGGAAATGCCAAGGGCTCAGTCTGTGGAGGGCTACCCCCCAGGAATCCAAGAGTGTACAGAATTAAATTACATGGTCAATTCCCTTGGTGATACCTTCTGTTAGTGGAATATATATATTTGGTTTTTCAAGACAGAGTTTCCCTGTGTGGTGTTGGGATTAAAGGTGGAAAATTCTACAATAAACCAGTGACTTTCAAATCTCCAAAAAGATGACGGAATCCCACAACAATGATTCGACATAGACTATAATAAAGCCATTAAGCTGATTAACACCACCCAAATATCAGCTTTGGACTACAAACTGCTCAGGACAATTTCAAGATGGCTAGCTGAGAAGATCCAGCCTGACAGACTATTTGAACAAAGACTTGGGACAAGCCCTGCACTTTGCAGGTGCTGGACAAATGATATAGCTAACTCTCTCAGGACTTGACAATTAACCCCAAAATTTTCTCTTCAGGATTCCCTAAAGATGCCTTTGCCCCCAAACAGCAAAAAATAATTTTAAGAACACNATGCCCACATTCCCAAGAGGTGGGGTGGGTGGTTTTTGGTCATTTAAGTTATGGATATTGTCATTGTTTACGATGGTTGGTTACAAGATGTTAATTGTTAATGGTAAAAAAAAAAAGCTAAAAAAGGAGATTAGATTTAGGGTTTTTGTTTGAAAAAAAAGAAAAAAAGAAAAAGAAAAAGAGGATATAGATAAGTGGTAGGTTATTGAATCTACTCTAAAAATATAGAAATGGTAGATAAATGATAGATTATTAAATCTACTCAAAAAAGAGAGGATATAGATATGNTAAGATAAAAAGGATTATTGAATCTACTTTTAAAAGGCAACTACTAGTTTTAAATATTTTACATTGGATTGGACTTTTGTATATTGCATACAAATTTTGGACTCATCAAAATAGGATAAGTAATGATTTTTTTTGTCTGAACTTGTCAAATGTTAATGGACTGGACATTGTTAATATATATAATGGAGTTTTTTGTCTGAATCTCAAATTTTAATAGACTAGACATTGTTAATGTAATTCTTGATGTNTCTATTGTATATACTTACTGGATATAGTTTTTCTTGTATTAGTTATAAGCTGTTTTATTATTTTAGACAAAAAGGGGAAATGTAGTGATACATTGTGTCCCCCAAAATATTGTGTACCCTAATAAAACTTATCTGGGGTCAGAGAACGGAACAGCCACTAGATAGACATAGAGGCCAGAAAATGGTGACACACACCTTTAATCCCAACACTCGAGATCTCATGTCTTGCTTGGGAAAGACACATGCTTTTAATCCCAGGAAGTGATTGCAGGAAGAGGAAAAGTATATAAGGTGTGAGGACCAGAAACCAGAGGCTTTTTAAGCTTTTAGACTTTTAGCAGCAGTTCAGCTGAAATCCATTNGGGTGAGGACTCAGAAGCCTGCAGTCTGAGGAAACAAGATCAGCTGAGGAGTTGGCAAGGTGAGGTTGGCTGTGGCTTGTTCTGTTTCTCTGACCTTTCAGAATTTACCCCAATACATGGCTCTGTGCTTTTTTATTAATAAGACCATTTAAGATTNATGTTACAATGTAGCACTGGCTGTCCTGGAACTCACTCTGTAGGCTAGTCTCAAACTCAGAGATCCACCTGCCCCTGCCTCCTGAGTGCCAAGATTAAAGGTGTGCACCACCATGACCTGGGTGTTTTAACCTTTTTAAAGTGTACAGTTCAGTGACATGAAGTATGTTCACATTGTTATGCAAATATTAGCACAACCATCAGCTCTAGAACTTTCTCTTTCCCCCCAGCTGGAAGTAGTCCTGAGTTGTGTTGGTACCAGCCTGTANGACTATCATCATNCCCATCATAGAGGAGATAGGAGCAGGAGAGGTTAAACTGGAGTGGACAATGTCAAGGCCACTCTTCACTTTAAGGTCATATGGAACCCAGCCTAGACTCTGGTCAACTACAGAAGCTACTGCTCCTGTCATCAGGGCATCGTATGGGCAGAGTGTTGAGGCCATCTCCCTGCTGCCACTCAAATGCCATCTGGGAGAACAGGCACCAACAACATGAAAGAACAAATACCCTAAAGCCTTCATTTTCTTCTTTTCATGCTAACTTCTTACCCAAACTTTTGCAGGAAGGAGGTGTATTATATTGTTCACCATTTCTGGGGAGCCCAGATACTTCTTGGGATCAAAGGAGAATTGTACTATGTACTCAGATGAGGCATGTCCAAATGCAGTGACCTTTCGACATTGCANCATGAAATTGTCATCTGCAAAGTTCACTTTGAGAACTGTGCTACTGACTTACAAAAAAATATTGCAGAAGAAATATCTCATAAAGTTTTAGGAAAGTGTATGATTTTGTGTTGGGCCTTATTTACAGCTATCCTTCAGTGCGTGTGGACTACAGACCATGGGTTGGATAAACCTGATAGATCTTTCAGCTGAGAGTAAGAGATTTCATGTGTGTGTGGGAGGGTGTAGGGGGCAGGAGTGTGTACATTACTGAGTGATTTAGGAATCACTTCAATTCTGGGTGTGCACTGGCCTCTAGCTCTAACTAAAGGCAGGGGCTTCCTTGTGGTGACAGTGTGGGCGCCTTCTGATCACTTCCTACCTCTAGACACTAGGCTCAGCCCTAACCAGGCTGGCGTGCTCAGGGTTAAGTCTCCTCAAGGACTGACAGCTTCACTGGTGCTTGCATCACCTGTTGGGTATGCACCTGCTGTGCCATCAGCCAGCTGGGTTTGCTGGGATGTGCAGTCATCCAAGCACTTACTCAGGCCTGGAGGCCTCAGAGGGTTTCTGGGGCAAAGCTCAGCTGGCNTCCCTCTGCAATGAGACTTACATAAGGCCTCAAGCTTCCTTCTTAGCTACAGAAAACTGAGCTGGGGGTTGGGAGGGAGGAGGACAGTGAGAGAAGGGTGAAGAGGAGGCCTTAGGACTGCCAGGGGACCCATATTTACTGCACATGACATTGAGGCAGGCTGCACAGTTTACACAGAAGTAGGAAGAAGTAGGAGTGAGAATTTTAGTTCTTTTCTTCCCCCACAAGGCTGTACTTCCTTCCCTATGGCTTTCCATCAGCATCTGCCCTGAACACTGGCATTTCTAGGCTGCCCTGGATCAGTCCATCCTACCTGAGCCCAGTCCCACTGCCCCTGAATGGGAACCCCCAGATGTACGTACCTGTCTGATGTTCAAAGGCAGGGTAATATTCTTCATTGCTGAACAAATCGGTCCAAGACATCAGGGGGTCACAGAAGGATGTGTTGGGCAGAAAGGTGCTATGGGTTACGGAGTCCAACATCACCCTGGAATATCAGAGAGGCTGTGAGGCTCTGTGGAACATGAGCTTCCATAAACCACGTAGTGTAGAAACTCCCAATAGAATGACCCCTAGCTTTTAGCAAGGGCAGCAGCCGGGCACTCCCATGAAGTGTTTTCCACAGAGCGTTTTTTTGGTCCTCACCACATCCTGCCTGTTCCCGTTGCACCTATGAGAAAACTGAGCCAGAGGAGTTGAGACAGTTGCCCAAGTAATATAACAAGAAGTTGCAGAACTGGGAATATGAGGATGGAGGCTCATATTGTGTAATCCTGCTGCTTTATTGACTTTTTCTCTTTGCTCGTGCCTGACTANCCCCTCTCTATATATATGTAAATAGCATATATATATTATATAATATATAAAAATGCACTTCNGAAAATGGATCAAGCATTGTTCTGTGTGATTCTATCCAGCNTGCTGAAATNAGACACCTCTGAGAGTTTCTATGTGTTAGCACGTGCACGTGTTTGCCACAATCTTATTTCCCAGCAAAAGAATCCTGAACTGATGTTGTAAAGTTTTTATGCACTAGACATGTGCATAGGAACACATGTATCACACTATGTTATAGCTGTAGTTAATTTATTCCAGTTAGTGAATACTTACATGATACCCTGCAGCAATATCAATGTGCTGGGGCAATTCTGGATGCTCCTAGGAGCTCTGTTTCTACAGGATATATACCATATCCTGTTCCTGACACTGGGGAATTCNGAATACTGCAGTCCACTCTGCTTCAGGTGTGTGGAGAGTACTGCGCTAAGTCCTCTAGTATTTATGTATCTATACAGCTAAGTCCTCAGAGCAGCTACTCTGATGGGTTCTGGGAAAAGTTCTGTTTTATGGATGAAGGCTGGNGGCTCTGGGATTCCAGGTAGCAAGTACAAGCTACCTCAGCTCACAGGAGATGAGATTTGAGTGGCAGCTCAGGTGGGCCTGCTTGGAAAGTTCATGGTTTTATCTGCTGTGCTCTGTTCCCTGAGCATTTTATGGAGTGGAGCTCATGCAAAGGTGTCTGGCTGAGGCTGGACAGAAGACAGTGTGTTCTTGCCCTGCCTGCCTCACCTTTGCCACTTCCCATAGGCCCAAATGCTACTTCTATGCTGTGTTCTGTATTTCCACAATTTTTTTTTTGTGTGTGTGTGTGTTTGTGTGTGTGTGTGTGTGTGTTGGGGGGGGATCATGTTTGGAAGATTTTTTTTAAACTGTTCACTTAACTTGGTTTTCTTTAATCCTTGAAATAAAATTAATGAGATAAGCTGGTTCAAACTCCATTTATAGGAAGAACACGGTAGCTCAAAATCACAGTTCTGGCAAAGGCCAGGACAAAAGTGAGATTCCAGGTCCAGGAACATTATAAGATAGAATCGGAAAGTATGAATGCTTCTCCATTATTTAGTCCAGTGTCCTTCAAACTGCATCATTGTCCTGTCACCATAATTTTACCGAATCCACTTGCTTCTCTGAACACAATAAATTAAAATTTTGAACAACCATCTTTTTTTTCTTTTAAAGTAAATGTGTCTTTAAAGGGAAAGCTTTATATTATCATTATAAATGGAAAGCTAGTATTCTTTAATGTACATAAAAATGAATGTATAGCATCAAATAGAAATGTCTCATTCGTGTACACCTAAATCAGGAGTTAGTTATCTGCAACCTGAAGCCAATCCAGTCCACATCTCCTTTCTTTCTTTATTCTAAAGCTAGAAGTCCTTTTAGATTTTGAAATATGTGTTTACTTAGCATTCTTGATTTTTGTCTTTTGGCCAGTGAATCATAAAATATTTACTACCCNGCCCTTTGAGGGATTTGCCAACCTCTGGGCATAATCACCTCCTGCTTCCCCAGGCCTGTAGTACCAGGGCTGGAAAATACACTCTGCCATTTACTAGGGAAGGAAGTGGAAAGCCAGGGAACCTGTGTCACTTGCTCAAGGTCACACAGCCAATGGACAGCAGAGTTAAGCTTGATGGAGGCCCTAACTTTCCCATGTGGTCTGTTAGCTTCCTTATCTAAAGGCACAGTTTCTTCCCAGGCACATTTATATAATGGTTACTAAGAGTCACAGGGGTCTTTTGAGATGCTCACAAATCTACCATCATGATCACCATTCAGTGTGCAGAAGAACTGTATGCTGGTACATAAGAACAAGAGTTTGGGTTCTTCATCTTGGATATCCCCTCTGGGCCAGCACCTGTGTATTCCCCAGGTCCCAACCTTTTCCTGATACCTGGACAGGATTAATGGGCCCGGCAGTTATCACAGCCATGGATGTCACCTGGGAGCTGACAATCAGAAGCCAAGGCTTCCTGCGTTTGGGCTCTGATTTTCCCACGAATTGGCCAGCTTTCTATCTTGAGTCTGTACCAGGTGGGGGTGGGGGTGCCAGGGAGCAGGATTAAGGCTAAACACCACACTTAATCTGAACTCAACTTCTGGAAAATCTTGTAANTATGAGCAAAGGATAAAAAGAGCCTCACCCTTTCTGGGCAGGACACTCAGAACACCTCTGACATGACCTTCACTGAATTTGGAGGTGGGCCCCAAATGGAAGACAACAGAACACAGTCTCCAGGTCTTCAAAGTCAATGGGGCATCCTCCAAAGATTAAACTCGACCTTGACTTTGCCCTTCTTCACCCACACCTAACATATAGAAGGCATTTAGTATTTAACAAGAAAGTCATTTAGTAAATTGAACTGGATCTTACAAACCTCAGGACTGTTTTTGATCAGTAGGGTGTTTACCCTCTTTAAGGATTTCCCCGCCCCCATACACCAGCCCACCCCCTCGATCTATAATCTCTTCAGGGCTGCACACAATGATGGATTTGGTTCCCTTCGATAATTCCTTCTATGGCAAATTATACCCATTAGATTTGTTTAGAGGGCTTAGCTGGTATATACCATGCTGTTTTCTTTCCACAATTATTTCTTGCTTCTTTGGTGGTGGTGGGGCTTTTATGAAAGCCACAAACACTTCTTTCCTTCTTTCTTTCTTGTTTTGCTATTGTCGTAAGAAGAGGCGTTATTAAGTCTAAGCTCACCACAAAAGGCCATGGCTACTTAGCCAGCGTGCACTAGGTGTGCAAGTTCAGGAATAAAGGCTGCTTTGTGTTCAGCAGAACCTTTTCTTTAGGCCTTGGAAGGTGCTTGCAGTAATTGGACATTTTGACTGTTTCTTAATGTGGGTGGGTCGCCAGTGTGGTACCCTCTTCTCAGTGAGGATTCTGGACCAGCCATATGTAAGACCAGGTCTGGTTTTACCCAGCCATTCTCAATGGGTATGGTGGTGAAAAAAAAGCTCTGAGGGGAAGGTGGTAAGGAAAATAAGGCAGAAAAGAACTGGGTTAGATAGGCCTAGCATTGTGCAAAAGGGGACACTAGAAGGCTCNTGGGCCCGCTGCTCTACCCACACTCTGGCTTGTCATTAGGAAAGATCCCTGAACTTGGAGTCATGAATCCTGCCTTTTGCGCCTCTCTAGGACCTTAGTTCTTCACCTATGACAGGAGGACACTAAGGGACGGACTCAAGGCCAACCCTGGCTCTATGATTTTCTTCAGGTTCCCACNTGATCAGCCAGACACTTCCAAACCTGTACACACGTACGCACGCACAACCACATTGACAACACTTGCNCTTCAGTCAGATGAAGTCACCAAATAAGCAAAATACAACTAGTACTGACACAGATTAACCTGTAGCCCCAGAAAGCCGTCTGGTTGCCTCTTCCTCCTTCCCTCTTATGCTCGGCTGAACAATGCAGCTAGATACCTTAGATGTCCTGGACCCCCACGCACTGACTTTCGAACAGCAGATGGAAGCAGTTTCTCCTACATTAGTTACCGTTCTGGCTGCCTCATAAGTAGGAAAGGATTGGTATGATCAACCCCAAGGTGGTGAAGTCAGGCAAGCTCTCTCCTACTGTTAAGAAGGCTGATTGTAGGTACCTTTGGAGTGAGTCAGGGCTGGCCTGGAGCTGAGAGTCTCCAGCGACTTCCTGTCCCCTTCTGGAGCAAGCTCATACACCATGCGCACACACAGGGTCCACCCAGCCAAAGACCCAGGCTCATGGGCTTCTGTCCTACTTACAAACCCATGGCAGAAAGAACGGGTACAGTGCCCATGGCCTGAACCACCAGAGAGAAGTGACGGCGCAAACCACCCAACCTTGGCCAATTTGCCAGAAGAGGAAAATTCCTCCTTGACCCTGGCCAGGATCATCAAGTTCATTTTGGGCATGCGACCAAAAATCTACCCAATTAAGCATCTATATTTTGGCTATTTCTCTCCTTCCATCCCCTTTCTTTTCTTCTCTCCCCACCACTGATGTGTGGACTTGCTATGCACATCAGGCTAGTCGAAAACTTGAGGCAATCTTTCTGCTTCTACCTCCTGAATGTCAGTGTACAGGCGTTGGCTATTTTTTTTTTTGTCAGAACATCTTTGAACAAAGCCACACCAGTTCAAAAGAAGGAAAAGGACTGAGAAAGGCTGCCCAAAATTCTACCATCTGGGCAATGCCCTTTTTTCTCTAAAGCTCCACGACACCTGCCTGTCCATTGAGTCCAGAACCCTACAGACAAGGAATGTCAATTTCCCACCCTTCGGGCCTCTTTAAGAAGGGCAGGATGCAGAGGGCTTAACGAGGGTATTTCAACACTTGCAATAAAGGAAGGCTTGTGGGTTGGGTACTTGAGTATTTGTTCTGGAAGGAACCACAGCATTGTGGGAACCAACTTGTTGATGGCTTATCGAGTAATTCTTCATTTTTTCTCTAGCTTACTTAGGACTTCATTTGTTTGTTTTTAGCTGTTTTTCTGGAGGCTCATAGAAGGAAGCTGTGGGTTTTGATGCAAGGATCACAAGTTTTAGGTTAAAGACATGAGGAATAAATATTGCATCTCACGAAGCAAGAGATGTGGGGCACAGTTCCTAACTACGTAGCCTGCTGCAATTTCTGACTTTCTTGCATGCATGCTAAAGTTTGATTTTTTTTTTGTTCTTGTCTCCTGTGTAAGTACTCATGACCATCTCTGATAACCCACTTCCTCATCCTTAAAACGGACATTTTTCACACACAATTCTCNGAATGTCCTGAGGATTTAATAAAACCACTTAACATAGATAAAGTAGCTAAAAAGTTTCACTCTGGAGACTTTTGAGAAGCGGAGGCAACAAGACTGTAAAAGCTGCTGTCCCAAATATGTTGAATCATGGGACAAAAAAAAAAAATTGCAGAGATCACAAAAGCAGAATTAAACTTTCATGTGGATGGGCAATCAACAGCCTGGGTCTGGGACTTTGGATTACAACACAAAGCTGTCTCCATAAATTATCATGCCTCAGTTATCCCTTCTGTAAAATGGAGACGAAGTTCTTAATGTTCTAGGATACTGTTTCTGCCTTAGGAAATACTCAGCACCTTAACGCAGATGCGGGAGAGCATGTGTTTCCAGTTGTTGCCAGTAGGGGGCGGATGCACATGAACCCAGCACGCACACAGAGACTGATAAGGTTTGAGAATACAGTGGAAAAAAACCCTAGCCACTGTTTTTCTGGAAGCATTCTGTTCTAAGGGCTGTGAGAGAGCCAAATGGGATTCTTTTAAACTATTTTGTACAAACTCCTGAAAAATGCCCCAAACTGTAGTAATACCATTCTCTGCATCAAGGGGGGCAGCATGGTGAGCAGCACCCCCCACCCCCGGGGGTTGGTCTGAGGGTGAGGTCAGGGTTGCGGGAGGTGGTGGGTTTTCCTTGAGCTGGCTATCTGTGCAGAATCTGGCTTCCCTCCTAAAGGCAGTTGAAGGAGGGCCAGAGATTTGAGCTGCCTGTCCACATTCTCTCAGCTGCCTTTGGTTTAGTGAATCCAGAGGAAGNGGGGGACGCTGAAGAGGGTGAGTGGTCACTTTGCCCGAGGAGACAAACATCTCTCAGGCAAGCAGTCAAGGCTGAGTCAAACACCCCCGGAGGAGGCACTACTGCCTCATGGAAGGGCTGGTGTGGGAGCTGGAGAAAGAGACTCAGTCCCAGGTCCCAGCTGAGACTCTGAGCCCCGACACCCCTTTCAATTCATTCAAAAGAGCAAAGAAAAGCTGCTTACGTGAAGACAAGTGGCGGCTAGGTCCAGACAGAAGGCTTTCAAGGCAAGAGAAGGCAGGCGTGCTCCCAGCACCAGCGGACGGTAGAAATAAAGGCACCTGTAGCCTTGTGATATAAGTGACACCTACAGACAGGTCCGTTTGGTTTTTCAGGTTTATGCACAGCCCCTTTGATGACGGTGACATACAGTGTGACACGGCTCCTTGGTGGAGGGGTGGTTCTCACATGCAGAAAGTTTATCTTTCTCTTGCTTTTGTGCCCAGCTCCCACCGCCCACCACCCAGTGAGGGGACCTAGGCANCAAACAGAGAATTCCTGCCCCTCAGCGATACACATGGGGTGCTTGCCAGAGCATTCTCCGTTGAGCAAGCTGGAGGGAAATTCAGGCCTGGTGTCTGTCCATTGCAGGCTTCTCCGGGGCCAGCCAAGTCCTGAACCTTAGTGTATGGTGTTACTCCCTTTCTGTGTGTGTGAGGAANGAAGAGCNGAGCGGGGNAGTGGTAAAGAATAAAGCTGCTGCAGGGATCCGATTCTGCGCTCATCATTTTCCGCCTGTGTTACTGTGAATAAGCTAATGAGCGTATCCGGGATTCATCAGATTAATACAATAATGGAAGCCGTTCCTTGGGGCTGCTGGGAAGGCCGTACTTGGGAATGCCAGCAAATCACCTGGAAGCCTGTTCCAAGATGCCACATGTTTCCCTTATAAAGCACGTTGGTCAGAATTTCCCTTCCTTCCGTTGCTCCAGGGGTGACCTTCCAACCAGGGGGCTGAGGGAGAGCCAGTGGGCATCCCCATTGCTGCCTTTTCACCCTAAGCACCCAGAGGGCATCTCATTTGAACACAGGAGCCAGTTGATAGCGTTCTCCTTCTCCCAATCTCCTCTGCTTTATAGATAGCGATGTGAAGGACCCTGTAGCTCCGTCAAGTGTCCGGAACCACGCACCAGGGAGGGGTCTTGACTTTGCTTGCAAACACTCAGTTGTCTCACTGAGACCTTCCCCCTTTGTAGGACATCTCTCTAATCTAAATGGTGACATATGAGGGCCTCTGGGAGGAGTATTTGTAACCCTCTATCATGCCTACCATTCTCCCCTCAATCTCGGGCAGCCGAGACACCAGCGTGTCCAAACTGCAGACTCGGANCTTGAAGGTGAAAGCGAGGACTGGTTGGTTAGGTTTTCTCGGNAACACTGGGCATGGGCACAAGCACTCAAATCCAAACACATGAATGGTGTGCAGAAACAAAAGGCAGTTCATGTGAGAAGTCATGTGTCATCATGGAAAAANCGTTGGAGAAAGATAGTGGACTGCTGAGGANACTGACTTAGCTGTGTGACCTTAGACAAGAGAGCCAGCTTTCCTGAGTCCCAATTCTCCCAATAGTAATAGGAGAAAATAGGATTAAGATAGTTTTAAAAGATCATTTTGTTGGGTATGGCGGTGCCTTTAATCCCAGCACTCAGGAGGCAGAAGCTGGCAGATGTCTGTGAGTTTGAGGCCAGGCTGGTTGGTCTACAGAGTGAGTTTTAGGTTAGCCAAGGCTACACACTCAGTGAAACCCTGTCTCAAAAAGTGCTTTAACTTCTTTATGTTTGTGTATATGTGCATTTGTGTGTCTCTATGTGTGTGTGCCTGTGCAGACCAGAGGTCAACAGTGGGTGTCTTTCTCAATCCCCCGCAATCTTATTTTATTTTACTATTTTAAAAATTTATTTTTATTTTCTGTGTACGAATGTTTTGCCTGCCTACATGGATGNATGTGTTACTGAATGTATGTCTGCTACTTGCAGAAGCCAGAAGAAGGTGTCAGATCTCTTGGAACAGAACTGGAGTTACAGATACTGTGAGCTGCCATGTGGGCGCTGGGAATCTAACCCAGGCCCTCTGCAAGAGCAGCAAGTGCTTGTAACTTTGAGCCATCTTTAACTTTCCAGCCTCTCGGTTACTTTTGAGACAGTCTGTCACTGAACCTGGACCTCACGGACTCAGCCACACTCCCTGGGTNGAAAGCTCCCAGGATCTCCCTGTCTGCTCCTCCAGCACTGGGATTGCAGGCATGTCCTGCTGCATCTGGCTCTTTTTAAAGTATGGGTTCTAGAGATCCATTGAACTCAAGTTCTCAGGCTTGGGAGGCAAGAACTTTATCCACAGAGCCATCTNCCTAGCCCCCAGGGCAGTAGTTTAGAAAACTGTCTGGTTTGAAGGGTGGGAGCATGGAAGAGAGCGTGTTGATCTAATGCTTCCTCTTGGGATTCAAGAAGAGTCTCAAAATTTTTCTTTAAATCTGGGTAAGATTTCATCTGAACAAAAGAATCTGCTCATGAACAGAATTCACAAATATCTGAATCCGGATGCCCCNGGGGATTCCTCCAAGTTTTAACATCTGTGAACTGTCCCGTTTAAGCCTGGTTTCTGGGGGACTCCTATCGTCCTATATGCTATTTTCTCTCAAGCTGAGTTTTGTCCCATTTTGCTACTGGTTTCTGAGCCACACATATACAGCCTTCCTGAGGAAAAGTTTCCAAGCAAAATATGCTCTTCTGTTGTTTTTAGAAAAGAACCTTTTGGAGAAATCTGCATTTTTTCCTACAACCTCTGTTGTTTGAGAGTGGAAAGTAAGCTAGCAGCAGATGTGTGTGACGTTGTGCATGTCCCATGGTCCTGGGTGTGTAATGTAGCATCTCTGGGTGACTGGGTGAGAAATTCAGGCTTCTGGATCAGTAGATNAAAGGGGAAGATTAATACAAGCAAAAACAGAGAAATTGCACTCTAATTAAGTATAAGNATCACATTTTATCTAAATTTGATTAGAATGGATATTTGGATGATCTCAAACACCAAACTTCTAAAAGCCACACGATGAATGTCGGTGAAGACGGGATGTGGAAGTGGGAAGGGCAAAGAGCTAGGGCTGGGGGCCAGGTGGTAGAGGAGGGCCTGAAGTTATTTCGAATCCTCACTATTTTCCTTTCAGGTCCTCAAAGTGACATTCACAGAACTGGTCCTTGTATCATTGTAGCAGAGTAGCTAAGAGAGGTGACTCTGGAGAGAGACCTCGCAGGCTGTAATCCCTGCTCTGCCATCTTCTGGCTGGGTGAGTCTGAGAAGCTCACTCCCCCACAAACAACTCTGCATTCCAGTGAGCGCGATCTGCTATATTTCATTAATTAAATTTTGTGCAGTTCTTCAACCAGGGAGTTACGGATCATCTCCTTTTCTCAGATGATGAAGATGAAGCCTGTGGTCCTACAGTTACCNAGAGCAGAACAAGCACTGGGCAGTCCCAGCTGTTTGCCTCCAGGACCCAAGCTCTCAGGTCCTGACAGTTCTGGGTGCTCCTGGGGTCCATTTTTGGGCAGGGAAGGAATGAATCACGGTCATATATAGCATCTTTCATATGTCCAGTGTTGTACTGGGATGGCTTGTGTGTCTCACCTTGGTTACATTTTACAGCAACCCCAGGAGATGGTTACCATTATATTATTTTTAAGATAAGAAACAGAGGTGCTGGCACTTGCTGGGAGTCACCCAGCTGGCTTGGGGACAGTTCTGGGT
>LZPO01055343.1:22107-32107 GCA_001675575.1 Neotoma lepida
TCAGCACATGTGTGAAGTGTCTACTCTGAGCAGGTACCATAATGAAGAGGGTATTCCTCTTATCTTTAGAGAGATCATGTTCTGGAAAGAGCTATTGCCTTGTAGCATGAAAACATATTATGACTATGTATTCAGGTTTACTGGTTTAGAAGTTCACAGGAAAGGCTATGGCATTTATATGCAGAAATACTAAAATATAAGGTAATTAAATTATANNGTTGTATTCTATAATTCTAACACAATATCTAGATAGTAAATTGTGTTTCAAAAAGTCAACATAATGAGAAGAGAAAGTGCACCTAATAAGTGAAAAATAGAGTTTTTGGCCTGTGAAGAAAAACATAATAGCAAAGTGCATTTTTCTGACAGTGATGGGTGAGTTTCCAAATATATGNAGCCCGAGTTATTAAAATTAAATAGTAAAACAATATATCTTCATAAGTCCTTGTGTACTTTGGCTTTATAACTAACTGTGCTATTGATCAAATATGGTTTTCCTTTTCTGAGAAAAAATAAAGGCCTTTAAAAGGCTTTCATAGCTCACTGGTGACCACGTACCTGGTGGAAAGCCACATTCTGATGAAGAAAGAGAATGGATCAGAAACACATGGATTGTATTACCTCTGAATAGACAGCTTTTAGAAAAGCTGTAAGGGAAATTCCTGGCAAAATGCCTCCTTGAGTTAAGAGTATGAAAAACTACAAAAGGTGGGTACTAGAAAATTTTAATATAGAGACTCTGAAAGACCTTGACTNGATTTCCCCTTTCAAAAATGTCTAGGACTGTTCTAGAAATACACAGACATTCTTGGAATGACTGACCTATGTGAAAAATTCAATCATGTATTGGGTTTTTGGAATGGCCCAAAAGAACCAACTGCACCATTTTACACATATCCCCAAATAAAGAATAATTTCTAATACGTGACTTAGAAAAGCCCGTATGAGTGGTGGAGGTTTCTATAGAGTATTGCACATTCATGTATGTATAGGCACATGTGCACAGAAAACATCTACCAGCATGCTTTCGGGAATCGATTATATTGAAATAATGCATTCCCCAACACTTTCTATGCTATGGTTGCAGTAATTTCACTTACGTGTGCAATGGTATCCAATATAATATTTTTACCTAGTCAATCTAGATAAAAGTCTTCCTGAGAAATAAATGTGNACACCTGCGCCTTTAGAACTGGTCAAGGTAGANGAGAATACATTCTCTCTGCCGTGCAGACCCAGNGGCATTGGTCATAGTTTTCTCATATTTTTGCCCTANTTTCTTTCACAGGATGCGTCGGGNATCCCAGGCNTTCTAATATTGCAGTGAGTGTTCCCTTTCTCCAAAAAAGCTCCTCAGGGTGGAATGATGATACAGGGCTCTGAANTGCCATGGAATCTCACTGCATCATCCTCCAGGACTAGCTTCTCTGTGGAGGTTCTTCATTGATTGAATTTGGTTTTGCTGTGAATTCTTTTCTAACAGTGCTTTATAATTTATAAAATATTTTGTCTCTTCCTATTCTGATCAGAAAATGTAATTAAGCCTGTTTGTTTGCTTTTCTTCATCTGTTTTTTTAGAAAGGGCCAGCTACTANGTTATTGGAATAGGAAATAGGAAAGTGTAACTTGGTTACCCACCTGAGTATCTTGCTCTATTTTAATCCCATGTATAACTCCAACACAGGAGACAAGTCCTCAAAGCATATAAAAATTCCATCAAGGAACCCAATAGGAAAACGGCTGCATTTCACAGTAGTCATATCAACTGTCAATCACCACAGACACCTGGAACTGCTCTAGGGCATGTGAGCCTGTGTAAGGAAATTCCTGGGCCCTGAGCTCCATCATCACCTTNCACTGCATCATAGTTGAATACACTGACAACATTCTAGTTAAATGTGAAAGAAATGTGTGTGAGATTCCATACTGTACAATCAAGTGGTCTCTGGGCATTTGGTGAGGCAACCCTTAAAAGGAAATGACTCAAAGATAGTGAATTTGCTGCTTTTGTTTTGTTTGTGCTGTTGTAATTAATCTACATGGTGCCATTAGTGCTGAAGATTAAGTTATGGTGATTTTAAAAGCTATTTTATCCCTGTGGCCAGTATAGCACTCCTGAGAGCAAAGGCCAGTTGTGAGATCACAGAGAAAATCTGCTTCCTCACTGATGTTGCTAGCTGCCCCATGGCTCCCATCATTCCATGTTTCTGTACTAGACTGGTCACTAGTGGATGCACTGCTTTTCCCATCCCAGAGACTTAGCATCCATTCACACCCTGAGGACTAATCCACTTTGTAACACACACACACACACACACACACACACACACACACACACACACACACACACACACACACACACACACACACACACACAGACACACACAACCCCCCTCAGTAAACTGTCTGCACTATCCTTGCTCTCAATGCCCTGAAACAGCCTTCTCAACTGCCCAGTATTAATAGGGCAAAATCTACTTTGGGTCTGCAGCTAAATGCTAACTTACGACCTGATTCTTGCTTGATGGGGCTTCTTCCTCCCAATCAATGGCAGCAAAATCAGCAAATCTGGAGATGGTCATGGAACATCAATAAAGCTGAGTGTTGTCAATGTTAATATAACCAAGATGTAACACTCTTTTGAAAAATCATTTTCTCCAGCTTCTGATGTATATACATATATACATTATGTATGATATATACACATATAATACATTATATGTGATATATATTGTACACACATATCTATCTATCTATATATATAATACACATGGGGAAGAAGGTGAAAAAAGAAAGGGAAAGAAGGAGGAAGAGGAGGAGAAAAGTAGTTATCTTTAAATAGGGAAAAAATTATATGTACTTGCTTCCAGGGAACTTTTGTCCTGTTGTGTGACTTTTTTTGGAGGGCGAAAGATCTATTTTTAAAGGCCCGTTCAGACCCAAACACCTATAGAATGTGATCTGTAACAGGCCAAATGGTCCAAATGACAATCAAGTGGACCACAGGACAGAAGCCCCTGNGGGACTGCACTAGAATGTTGTCCAGAACTGAACAATAGAGGTAAGATTTAGGAAAATGAGGTAAGCAAGGGTGAAACCTAATGTTGGAGTCTAATGATCTTAACACAAGTACATACCAGTAATTGTTATGCTTAATTTTCAAGTCAACAGAACCAAGAATCACCTGGAAGATGAGCCGTTAGCTTGCTTGTAGGAGATTATCTTGATTGCTTAGGCAAAAAGACTTGCCCTCAGCGGGTGACACCATTCCACAGGCAAAATGATTCGGGACTGCATTAAATGGAGAAGAATGACCAAGGACAAACATCTCTCTCTGCTTCTTTCCAGTGGATGCCATGTGAGCAGCTCAGTCAAACTCCTGCNCCTGTGACTTCTCCACCGTGACAAACTGTACCTCGAACACGGAGCTAAAATCAAACCCTTCTCCCTGAAGTTGCTTTTATCACAATGCTTTACACAGCAGCAGTAAGACAACACCCAGAAAAAATGTACAAGTTTCCTCAAAACCAACTTCGGGGAGCCAGCAGCTAATCCTGTAGCACTCTGCTTTCAATATTTCCCTCTGAGTCTTCCTGGAGAACTCCTGCCTAAGTGACAGTGTCTCCTGGGTAGCAGTGCCTGTGTGCCTATCCAGCTCTTGCTCTCTCTTCCTATCCCGGAAGACCTCCTTACAGTGACACAAGTAACACAGAACCAGATTCAAAGGCAGGTTGGGGATGTAGCTCAGTTAGCAACATGTACAAAATCTGAGGTTTAATTCACAACACTTCATAAACCAGGCAGGGTGGGGCATCCCTGTAATCCCAACATGCTGGAGGTGGAGGCAGGAGGATTAGAAGTTCAAGGTAATTTTTGGCTACATAAGCAAGTTGAAGCTCAAATGGCTACTTGAGATTGTCTTTAAAAAAATCTACAAAATTGTCAAAAGCATCTAAACATAGCTTTCATTCTACTTTCTTTGAATTTCTTTGGCTCTCTATTTAAAACTCAAATTAAAGTTTAAACAGATCTGTAAAAATAAGAATTGTACATACTAATGATATATCATGTAATATTTTGATATATGCATATATTGTATGAAGTTTAAATCCTCATGAGGTTATTATTTTTTTATGACAAAAGTTATCTTTCCTAGATCTTTGAAATATGCAATTCATTGCTGTTACCTGTAGAGATCTTCTGGACAAGAGCACATTAGAGCTTCTGACTCCCATCAAACCATCAGTGTGTACCAGCTGACCACCCCAGCCTCATCTTCCCTTCACCCCTGCTGGTGGTACCATCTTAAATGCAACAGACCATGAAATTGATTTTTAAAAAGTATTTANACATTTTCACCTGGGAAAGCAAAGTTCCCTGATAGGTCACAAGGCCACATTCCAACNATCTTGTCCCCTTTTCTTAGCCTGTGGAAACCCCCGTCTTCTCCATTCAAGCCTTATCATGATAAACTTCTTCCACTTCTTTGTGAAGGTCCTAAGTCACCAAGAATATCATGAATCTTCAAGTCAGAAGGGCAGTCTCCAAAAGGCTGACCATGTCTGTCCACGTATGCTTAAGTGAAATGAATAGTGGGTAGCCTCCCAGCCCTTGGCAGAGAAGCCATTCAAAGTAGCTCAGAAGCACTATCTAGAGCCTATAGACAGTGGCTATTAGGGGGAAATACATAGTGAAGATGGACTGCATTGATTTGATTGGCTATCTATACCTACTGGGCGCTTCCCCGAGATNGAATTGGGACATTTAATTGCTGGTGATGGTCTGGGCAGGTCAGACCCTCCTAAGAGATCAGAGAACTGACAGTCATCAAAACTCACAGACTCTCCATACTTCCAGGTAGTTTTTAGCTTCATGGCAGGATTTTGTCTTTCTTACCTAAGTGTTTCCTGCTGTTATCACTCCTAAGTTAACTAGAGCCATGTGTGTATTTTGTCACCNTACTTGTGAAATCCCTCAGGACAAAGCTACATTTTAAGACTGCTTGATGTAGTATGACATCATATAAAATAAACCAAAACAGATTGTTCTGGCATACTACATATGACAACAAACCCTAGGATATGGCTGGAGTCCAACCTTGCCTCTGTTCCAAACGTTCAGTTGGAGAAGAAAAGACATTATAATATAATGAAACATCAATTACTGAAACTGCAATGCTTTATTTTGGCCTCAGCCTTGCTTGATTTTTGGTTCATTTTTTCTTAATTTTTTTTCTTATACTGTCTATATTTTAAATACAGGATTAAGAAGACTGAATGCAGCATTCCTCACGCACGTCACTCAAGCAAGGTCTTGTGATGAGCAGGGACAGAAATCCCAGTATGAACAAAAGCAAGTCCATGACCCTTAAAACCATGAATTTTATTAATTTCACATGACTAAAACTGACCAAAAAGTGTGTGCTGTTGTCATAGAGAACAATGGTGCTTGAAAGGAACGTCATTCTTCCCATCTGAGCTACATGTGGAATGTAAACATTTCTGTTCTTTTNAACCCCGGGAAGTCTTGAGACCTGAAATTTCCAAGCNTGAGGTACAAGTCCTGAGTCTGTTTTGGTCCCTTATCTAACAATGGCCTTGGCACTTCGGACATCAGCTGTACAAAGGGTGGTATCACAGTTGCCTCTGCTCTGGACTTAGGAGTGCACTATTCTTTCAGAACTTCTCCCTAAATTTTGTGTACATGTGACAAACTGTGTCCCAGAAAAAAGGACAAGCTTAATTTGTTCACCATGTCGTCGGCTAAGCATAGTAACTACTGAGCCCTAATTCTGTTTCCACAATGGAGACAGCTGGTTCTATGTTGTCACTCAGGAAAATCCATGCCCTGCTTAAGGTGGCACACCTGAACACCAGCCCCATTCAGCAGCCCTCGCTTTCTCTCAGGTGTCTCTTAAGATTCCTTAGAAACAGATCTGGTGATAGATATTTCTCAGTCCAATAAGAAGGAGAAAGATAATTTTTGCTATTCTGATATCTGCTGTCATTTACCTCTCTGAGTGAAGAGTAGCTAATGTGAAAGGAAATATTTCAATATTTCAATTTAGTTTTTCCCATACTTCAAAGATGTGCATTATAACTTGGGAGTTAAGGTTGGGATATTACAGCCCTGAACAGTGCTTCACTGTTTCAAACCACATCCTCACAAGTAAACATTTCCAATTGAGGGCTTATCTTTAAAGGAAATGAATCACTTTTATGTGTCTTTTAAACCACGGCATCATTTCAGTAGATGAGCTCATGTATACAAAAGGAGGAAGAATGAGAGGGAAGAAACTTTCTGTTAGGATTTGAGTCTGAAATGCCCCCAACAGGCTCATGTGTGTGAACTCCTACTCCTTGGCTGCTGCATGAAATGTTTAGCACATGNCATCTCNCCGGCAGAAGCGAGTCACTAAGAGGCAGGCCTGAAGGCTATAACANTTTCTGGTTCTGGACTGAGTTCTCTAGTTCCAGATCTGCAAGTGTGGCAAGAGCTCTCAGCACATATCCCTTGTGCCATGAACTCTACCCTGCACTGATGGCTGAAACCAGGAACCAAATACACCTTTCCGCCCTCAGGTTGGTTCAGTCAGGTATTTTCTCACAGCAGTGACAAAGGTAACTGATAGGGATAGTTGGTACCAAGAGTCTGGTTGTTGCCCTGATAAACCTGATTGTTTCATTTGTAGGCTTTTGGAGCTAATTTTCAGGAGGACTAGGGAAGAGTTTCTAGCCATATGCTGAAGAAGTCTTAGAATTCTGTAAAAGCTTAATGGTCATTACGGTAGTAGTAAAGAAAATGACCCCCAAAGGGAGTGGCACAATTAGGAGGCGTGGCCTTGATGGCGTAGGTGTGGTCTTGTTGGAGGAAGTGTGTTGCTATGGAGGCAGGCTTTGAGGTCTCATATATGCTCATGCCACACCCACTGAGACAGACCACTTCCTGTTGCCTGTGAGTCAAGATGTAAGAACTCTCAGCTCTTTCTCTAACACTATGTCTGCCTGCATTCTGCCTTGCTTCCACCATGACGATAATGGACTAAATCTCTGAACTGTAAGCAAGCCACCACAATTAAATGTTTTCTTTTATAAGAATTGCTGTGGTCATGGTGCCTCCTCACAGCCATAAATACCCTAACTAAGATAAAAACTGGTACCGAGGACTGAAGTATTACTGTGATAGGCCTGACCATGCTTTTGTCTGAAGGAATATAGACCTTGGGAATGTGGATTAGAAAAGCAGTGGAATGCTTTAAGCGATACTTAATGGGTCATCCTAGTAGGAGCATGGAAGACAGTGTTGCTGAGAGTGATTTGAACTGTGGGTGCCTGGATCAAGACATTTCAGAGGAGAAGAATTATGTTGTTGTTCTTTTTTTACTCTTTTTTTTTTGGGGGGGTGCCACCCAGCTCCCAAGTAAATCATTCTCGGAGGCTTATTCTTACTTATGAATGTCTGGCCTTAGCTTCGTTTAGTTTCTTTCCAGCCTTCCTTAATGTAACTTATCCCATATATCTTTTGCCTCTGGGCTTTTCCCAGTCTCTTATTTCTGTAAATCTTTTTCCATTGCTGGTTGTGTAGCTGGGTGACTGACCCCTGATATCCTCCTTCTCTGGCTCCTCCTCCATCTCCCTCTCAAGATTTTTCCCTCTATATATTCTCTCTGTCTGCCAGTCCCACCTATCCTTTCTCCTACCTTGCTATTGGCCAGTTCTTTATTAGACCATCAGGTGTTTTAGACAGGCACAGTAACACAGCTTCACAGAGTTAAACAAATGCAACATAAACAAAAGTAACACATCTATAAAATTCTACTACAAAATGTTTCCTAGAGATGGTTCTTACAATATTTTGCTGAAGAATGTGGCTGCTTTTTGCCCTTGTATGAACAGTCTGCTAGAGGCTAACATGAAGCATTTTGGATTAATTCCTTTGGCAGAGGAAATCTCAAAACAGCCTAGTATAGATAGATGTCATGTAGTTTTTTAGTGGTAACTCTAAGGAAGATTTATAATGGAAAGGAGCAAGCTGAGTAAGATAAATTACAAAATGTAAAATTTGAGGAGAAAAGGAGCACAAGGAAGTGGAATGGAGCTAAATCCTGTGTTCAGTTCAAGGAGATAAACAGATTAAGAAATGGAATAAAGGGAGTGGGGACCTCAGGGCAAGATCCCACCCAGCTAAGTTTCCAACCTGTGANAAGGAANTAAAGNAAAGCTTAGAATTGGTGGTGCGCACCTTTAATCCCAGCACTGGGAAAGGCAGAGGATGGTAGATCTCTGAGTTTGAGGAACCCTGGTCTACAGAGTAAATTCTAGAGTAGCCAAGCTTAGGCAGTGAAGGAAACCAACAAAAACAAAAAGTTGGTGAAGATGTAATTGAACAAGGGGGCCCGTGTTCCAGCCCCGGAAAGCAGTAGAATTTGGCAGCTTTGGCCATGTGATTCTGGAGTTAAGAATAGAAAAAAAAGGGCTATAGAATTTGCCTGAATGACTAAAGAAAGCTGCTGAGGCCAGGCATGTGTCAGTGGTATCCCTGAATGGAGGCCTAGAGAAGCCACTGGGTGAAGTTGTGAAGTTGAAGCCTGGATTGCCTTGGAGACCCCAAGATGTTGGAGATGCCAGAGCCAGGAGATACCTTCNAAGGAGAGCTGCTAACAGGGAGTGGAAACAGCCNAAGAGAAAGAAANGTGTTGCAGTCAACAAAGCTAAAGGAGTTGGAGAGCTGAAGAGCATTTTGACATCAGACATGGAGATGCAGAGTTTGGAGTTTGCCCAGCTGGTTTTTGGTCTTGCTTTGGTCCAGTATTTCCTCACTAGGCTCCCTTCACTACATTTTGGATTGTAGTATATATTCTATGCCATTATATGTTGGAAATATGTGATCTGCTTTTTGGTTTCGATTTTATAGGGGATTTAAGAGATTGTATGAATCTCAAAAGAGACTTTGAACTTTAGACCTTTAAATAAATTTGAGGCTGTTATAGACTATGGAGACTTTTGAAGTTGGACTGAATGCATTTTTGCATTATGATCTGGCTCCAAGTCTTTGGGGGCCAGGGAGTGGAATGTGGTGGTTTGAAATAAAATGGCCCCCAAAGGCAGTGGCACTATTAGGAGATGTGGCCTTGTTGGAGTAGGTATTTTCTTATTGGAAGAAGTGTGTCACTGTGGAGGCTNGCTTTGAGNTTTCATATATGCATAAGCCNCACCCAGTGTGNCAGACTAATTCCTGTTGCCTATGACTCAATATNTAGAACTCTCTGCTACATATTGTCTAGCATCGTGTCTGCCTGCATGCCTGCATGCTGCCTTACTTCCTGCCCTGATGATAATGGACTNGACCTCTGAAGTGNAAGTGAGCCACCACCACTACATGCTTTCCTTTATAGGAGCTGCCATGGTTATGGTGTCTCTTCACAGCAATAGAAACCCTAAGACAGTCATTATGTTAGTGGTAAGGAAAATCATAATATGGACAGAAATGTGGACAGTGAAGACCAGGCTTGTGGGTTTCAGAGAGAAACAAGAATTTTACTAGGAAATTGGGTGGGAGGTCATTNACATTATGTTACAGAAGCAATCTGGATGCCTTCTACTGTACCCTGAAAATGTGAGTGAGACCAACTTTAAAAGTGAGGNATGTTTTCTTCTTTGTACAGGAAACTTAAAGGCAGCACAATTCCCAGGCTGTGGCACAATCATGACTTGCTGCTTTTACACAAATCTATAGTGAGAACTGGAAGTCAAAAGTGGAGCAGAAAGATGTGGCAGATATGGGTGGATGAGGTGAAAGTTGCAGACAAAGGAAGCACAGACAGAGCTCGGCAGCATTAAATAGAAACCATGCACTTTGTGCTGAGACAATAGGAAGAGAGGCTTAAAAGCAAGACCTCAGCCATCATGGGCAAACACACGTGGAAGACTTGCATTTGAAGAGAGAGCGCTGATGAAGAAGTACCCAGTGGGGATAGCAGTATCCAGTCTGTTCTCTGGTT
>LZPO01055343.1:48925-68391 GCA_001675575.1 Neotoma lepida
TTTCCCAAACTGGTCTTTTTCAGGCAACACTAATTCATTAGTAACTTTTCAATAATTCATGCTTATAGATTTTTTTTTAAGAAATCAATTTAATTTCCACACAACATGCATATTTCTCTATATGGCCCCCATATTTCATTAATATGTATCATACTATTTCAATAACAAGTTGTACTGACACTTTGGAGTAAATGCCTTAAACTAATCAGTAGGCCTGAAGTTTAATGTACAGGTTAATAAGAGGATGTTTTAGTCAGTTTTCTACGGCTCTGATAAAACACCATGGTCAAGACAACTTATAGAAGAAGGACTTTATTTGGGCTTACAGTTCCAGAGTTAGAATCCATAATGATAGGGTCCCCATGGCAGCAGCCAGTAAGTATGGTGACAGACAGCAGGAGCTGACAGCTAAGAACTTACATCTTGAATTGGAAGCATGAAGCAGAGAGAAAGTACTAGGAGTAACATGTGGATTTGAAACCTCAAAGCCTTCCTACTCTATCCTAGGTGATAAACTTNCCTCAACAAGGCTACACTTCCTAAGATCCTCCAAACAGCACTGTCAACTTGGGCCCAAGTATTCCTATGAGGGACATTTTTATTCAAACCACCATAGAGGGTGACCAGCTAGCTGTGGGCACTTATCCCATGATCCAAGTCAGTATTTTTTACAGAGTGACTAGAAAGCTGACATTACCCCAGAGCACTGCTCACATGGATGGTAAAGAGAGACTTCTCACTTATGTTTATTATCTAGCTCTTTCCTTGGCTCTGATTATACACTGGGGAGGATAATTATCTTTTGATGTAAACTGTTTCCACTGGCTCTACAGGATAACAGCACTGTTTAAGATTTCTTTAGTGTCGTCTTCATAGCCAAGTACAGTCAAATTGTACCAAAAATAGAGAAATGTTTAACAAATTGTATTTGCTGATTAAATTTATATGACAAGGTGGAGTGAAGACACTGAAANGCTACAGGAGAGGGAAGCTAGTAAGACTTATCACTTCAGACAAGACACCGTAATTGGGATGGAGACAGTTAATTAGAACATAGATACAGTCAGGAAACTCAATTTGAGATGCATCATGTACATGATGTAATGCCCAAAGCACAACATAAATGAGTGATAATTGGAATAATTACTTGTAAATAAATAAGATTTTTTTTCTGGGCTAAAATGTGAATTGAAGAACTGAAATGATATTCTAGATATTCAAATGCTGTTAAAGTGTTTTTCATTCTAATTTCTAGGTATTGACACATCACTCCACCATTCTTAGCTTATCAAGAGAGAAATAGAGAGGCCAGGAAATTAATTCAAGGTCAGTGAGTAAGGGGTCTAAACATAGCTAGCCAACCACAGGGTACCCAAAATGTTCTCAGTCAAAAGACTTAATAGCTTTTCACCAAAAATAACTACTTCAGTCAAAGAGGGAATGATAATTGCTAGTTCCACAGACAACCTAAAAAACCNCATCATTTTAACCCAGAAAGCACCATGAAATGACCACCCACAGGCCCATCGCACAGTTATCCCCTCCAGCTGCAGGGCAGATGATACTCTTCCCTTNGCCTTCCTATTGACCTAGAAAAGCACCAATGAATAAATAAAGTCTAAATTGAATGAAAATCAGTATGTGTAAAAGCCTCATCCCTGGATTTCCTCTGCCTCTTCTCTGTGCTTCAGCCAAGGAGCCACACCAGCTAATCACAGAGATGGGGAAGAGGGGACATCCCCAATGCAAGAATCTGGCTCTGCAGGGCAAGCACTCCTAGCTGGGAGACTTCAGTTCTCTCTGTGTNCTTGAATAACACCCCTGGAGAACAGCAGCTCACGGTGGCTGAGCTTCCAGAGTCTGAAGTTAAATCCTGCCGCTCGATTTACTAGCAGTGTGAGCTCATACAGGCTGCTTANCGACATAGAACTTCCAGTTTCTCTGACTGAAAAAAAAAAAGTTAATGTTTATTTTGTGAGTTTGCAGTGAGAAATTACTAAACTAGTATGTGTGAACGTGTAGCAATAAGTTTGGTGTGTAGTGGTCGCTTGCTGAATGATGGCATGTATTTATTTTAGCTTTAGACAGGGGCTGCTTCATTAGAGATTTTTCCTGCTATTTGGAAAATTTATCTAAAGCTTCTTAGAAAGTGAGAAATGTCATGAAAAGAGGAAAAAAGACACCACATAGACCAGGAGAGACCACAGTGGAGACATCATAGAGGAATGGATGGATGGAGAGACCATCATGGAGGAACGGAAGAAAGGGACACGACAGGGTCCAACTAGAGAGGAGAGAGAAGCTGGAAGAAATCCTTCATTTTCCTAAGATAAACCAGTTGNATTCTACCCATTTGAAATTCCTTCTGTTTCTCCAAAGATTATATAATCTTCACACAAATGGTTGAAACCATTTCTTTAAATGAACAACATGAAACAACAAACAACCCCACCCCATCTCTTTGCTGGGTAATTGGATTAATATGACTTTTTAGCCACACTCAGCCACTCAGAACTTCTCACTTTCAAGTGTGGAACTCATCCCCAGAGGCTGGGGAGTGAGTGCTGGGTGTTGCACTCAGAACTTCTCACTTTCAAGTGTGGAACTCATCCCCAGAGGCTGGGGAGTGAGTGCTGGGTGTTGCTGTGCTGATCCATTCTGGCTGAAAGACGGAAGGAAGTGATTCTCAGAGATAAAGAGGGGTGAAGTACAACCCAGAAACAGGTCGCTCAGCCACAAGTAGGAAGGACAGGAGAGGAGACAAGACCGCAGCAGCTGAGGTCACAGAAGTTGGTTGACTTTGTACATAGGTGCTGGCATCTGAATGCGAGCCCTTGTGTTAACCAAGCNAATCCTCTTCCCCAATGAGCAATCTACAAACCCCTAAACTCTTTCTCTTTCCCTTTCTTCCTAAAGTCTTATTCTTACTTTCCCTTACGAGTGTTTTGCCTGTGTGTATGCATGTGCACCACATGCATGTCTTGTGCCTGCAGAAGTCAGACGAGGATGTCAGATCTCCTGGAACTGGAATTAAAGACAGGTGTGAGCTGCCATGTGGGTGCTGGGAATAAAACTCAGGTCCTCTCTAAGAACAATGAAGGCTCATAACCACTGAGCTATCTCTCCAGCTCTCACTCCCTAAACCACTTCTTAAAGATGAGGATGACTTCAAGATGAAAGCTGTTGGGATTTAATGGGCTTTAAGAGTGCAAACTTTTACNCTGGGTGATTAAAATGTGGCACTAACTGTAAGCAGCTGTGGGTGTGAGCAGTCAGCATTGAGAGCAAACAGTGCCTTTCCTAGAGCTTGTAGAAGGCAGAGCTAATGATAGTCTGCAGCTCAGAAACTCCAGTCAGGAAACACTCTGTAAGCACAGCTCCACTTCATTAATGCAGTAGCAGGAAACTGTTTCCAGCTATCATGAGCAGAGAAGCAACCTAATTAAACAAGCGGAGATGGCGCTACCTAGAAACTTTAATGGACGCATCGCAGCTTTACAACTCTAACACGCCGTGTTTATTAGCAAGATCACGATAACGTAGTGTAGAGACCCCTCAAACCTCTGTGCCATAAAATCCATGAAGAAATTTACAAAAAAAAAAAAATTCACTTCCTGAGTCTTACCCTGAGAAATTCAAACTCAGTGATAACAGGGCTGAGTGCTTACCTGTTTTTCCAGTCCTGGAGGTCATTGGGATCCAGGTGATTTAGCCAGAACCCACCCTGAGAGGCACTGAGCTGGAATCACCACTCTTCACACAGAAGGGAAGAGCATGGAGGGAAGAAGCCCTCAGTGAGCGTGGGATGGGAAGCAGACACCTTCTGCACAGAGCAGGAGTGAGTGAGTCTTCAGTTTTCATACTGAACTCACANTGAACCTGAACAGTGAGTTCTGTNGACATCCCAGGTGCCAGTGTGAGCTCATTCTGTCCCAAGGTCNTTTTCCTAGTCATCCATAGATAGAAATAACCACAGATGGATTTCNATAATAGTAATTACTAAGTTCTTATTTGGAGAACATCTCCAAAATCCAATGAATTCTAAATTTCAGTACTAATGCATTTNTCTTGGTAGATTCATGAGATTGACCTAGTCTCCCCAGTCAAGGGCAGGAGCAATGGTGTCTTCTCCAAGGTCAAGAGATTCTGGTGTAGGAAATTAGAATTTGAATCTCACCCCATATGGACCCTGTTACTAGGGTAAGTGGGTTTAATATCTCAAGTTTNCTTTCTGTTTTCCTGTTTTGTAATAAACTACTTACTATGTCAGATACTGTTCTCAGCACATCATTCATAAGTGGACCCATTTCACCTGCACATTCAACCCCCAGAGTTGTAATCATCCTTGAATTAATCCCATTTTATAGACAAGCACGCTAAGACACAAAGAGGTTAAATAACTTGCCCCAACCTATTAAAATAGTATGTTTGAGGTGCCACTTGGCTAGAATACAGTGCTCAGACAGCTAGTCAAACATCCTATGTTTTTGTATTTTTTTATTTGTATTCTATTTTATTTTTTTGTATGAGATTGGCATTTAAATTGATAGACTCTGAGTAAAACAAATTGCCCTTATCGAGGTGGATGAGCCTCACCAAATTTGCTGTCAGCCTGGAGAACAGAAATTCCTGACCTCCAGGAATTAGAGGAAATTCTAACTGTAGAAGGCCTTTTGGGCTTCATTTGCAAGATCTGGGCTTGCTAGCAAACTCTTTGAATCCAAACTGTAACTCTTCCTTTAGTCTCCGGCCTCCAGAACTCCTCCATCAGCTTTCAACCTATCGACCCTTCACAGCTATCTGAGCCAAAACCATGACAGAACTCTCTTTCTCTACATATGTAGATGAATATCCCCATTGGTTCCATTTCTCTGGCAAATACGGACCAAAACAAGCATGAGCTAATATAACAGCAGGGCCAGGATTGGGTCCCAGGGAGCCCAAACCCACAGATAGAGGGTAAAAGTATCCTGTGCAGATTATCCATTCATCTCCTTCAGGATGTCAGAATCATGGATGGCATAGAGATAGAACTGGTTCATAATGGGTTTTCTCTGACCATTTAAATTACTCCCATGATTCAAATGGGCATGGTAAGTGCATGAAGTCCTAAGCAATGATACTGAAGAAATTAGCATCAGGCATGATTACTGTAGAAACTATCTATTTGGAGTGTCTCTAATTTTTGGTGTTGATATTAGGAGTGATTACATTCCTAGAAATTGACACATTGACAGCAAGTGCAAAATCAATCCCAAGAGTCTTACTTGAGGGATAGTTTTTTTTTCTTAATGTTTACCTTGCTCTCTACTCTTGGACACTAACTGGAAGAGTTCAACAACAACCTTTGTCCATAAGTAGCTTTTAGAAAATCATCACTTCAACATTTCATCATATTTCAACTCAATTACAAGACAGTTTTGTTTGCTTCCTTTGGAATGTGTCCTATATGGCGATTTCCTTTTCAGAATTCAAGTTCAACCCTTGCACTTTAGAAATGACGACCTTGGGAACAGAGCTTGAAGCTAGCCCAAGCATGGAACTTTGCAAGAGTCAGCCCTCGTCAACCTTAGAAGTCCAGTCAGGAGAAGAAACTTTTGTTAAGGCCCGGTAGGAGCTCCCTATGGAGAAACCAACAAAGACTTTAGAAAGTCAAAACAAGTCCCTACATTCATACAAGCTCAGAGTAAGGGCTGTGAGTTTTGCTGGTGGAGATCAACTTCTTATCATAGGTGGGCTGGCTGGAGCACCAGAAGGTAGATAGCTCCCAGAAAAACAGAGCCTCTGTAAGCAAAGGAAATATTTAGGTAAAGCACGTGGCCACCAGGCTTTTGGTTTCCATCCATGTGTTTGATTATTTCCCTCACCCAAACTATTAACTCTGAAATTTATAATCCACTGAAGCAGGAGGAGGGAGAGAAACATCTTTCGGTTTAAGGCAGAGGCTGAGTCATCTCTGCTAGATTCAATAGTGCAAGAGGAAGAGGTTTTGAATACTCGGTTAGTTTAGTTTCCATTAACCCTAATGTCTAGACATTCAAATGATGGGGGGTGGCTGCAGACCTGTCCATGGCCACGCTCATTAAAGGCGTCTCTTCACATGCGATGTCACTGGTTACAAGAGTTTGTTTGTATTATCTTTGAACTTAATGTATATTATTCTGCCTTTGTCAACATCCATTCCTGTTTCCTGCAAGCCTTAAAACTGTTCCAGATGCCGTGTAAATGTAAAGCCTTTGGAATGCAGCTGCCCTCTGTAATCTAGTTACAGAATCACCACTCTCCCTCTCCAAATTCCATGTAGCTGTCAATTTTAGGCATTCATTGTCTGAGGAATTTATATCCTGTAGTTTAAGATGGANGCCAAATGTGTAAAAGTGTAACCTTGACCCAATACTGTTGGCATCTATGCTGTTTAAAAGGAAAATGGACTGGAGAAAATCTGAATGCTTATCTGCTGCTCACAATTGCTTAATGCTCCCAAGTGCCACTCCTGTGTCAAGGCCCTTTCCACCAGGCATTCAGCTTCCATTATGCTCTGTACTGAATATAGCCAGAGCCTCAAGGATGTCAATTTGGGTATTAAATAGACAAAGCAGGATTAAAGTCATTTTATGCTTACTTTTCTTCAACAGTGTGGTGTGACCAGCTGTCCTGTGTCCTAACTCTGTAGGCAGACTGTCTTCTTTGATAATAATAAAAAAAAAAGGTGGCACCCTAAACTGACTATGTAAAGTGTCCTAGATACAGGCTTAATAAAAATTCATGACCCACACACCTTCTACCAAGATTTCTATCTTCTTCTCCATTCTAAATCTTTGGCTGTAGTTCTACCATTTCTTTTCACTTTTTTACATCAAACTCTAAACACAGAAGGATAAGGAGCAGCGTCATAAATTAGGAAGAGCACAGAGAGCAAAGCTAGGCCAAGGAAGCATTGGCCTGGTCTCTGTAGACACTGTAACATGGTTTTTTATATTACTTATGAGCTTTAGAGACAAGCCACATTAACAGACAAAGGGAAGAATATTAAATATAAATGAATCAGACAACTTCAGAAAACACAAGACGGGCCTAGAGAAAATACACTTGCTTTGTCTAAAACAGAGTTGTAAACCAGCCCAAGAGTGGAACTTTGCAACCAGTCAGTTTTCGTCAACCACTTAAAAGTCCAGTCAGGGGAGAAACAGACAACTTTCACTGGGGGCTTGTGGATGCTCCCTGTGCAGAAATCAACAAAGGCGTTAGAAAGCCAACAAGTCCCCATCTTCACACACACTCAGAGTAAGGGCTGTGAGGTTTGTTGGTGAGGCAATATTCTTTTCTTTTTTTCTGTCTCTGTGTACATGTNCATAAGAGTATGTGCATGTATGTAAGCAGGCAAAACCACATTTGCCTGTGTGGGCAATTCTGAAGGTCAGTGGCAGATACTGGCATGATTTTAATCACTTCATTATCTTATATTTTGAGACAGAACCCCTCTAGGAACCCAGAGTTACCCTTGCTTGCACCTAGACCAGCTGCCCAGCCAGTCCTCAGAATTGTCTGTCCTTTCTTTCACTCCACCTTCTCGCTGGGATTAAAGACATGTTTTATGACAGCTTTTTACTCGGGGGCAGTGGATTAAAATGCAGGTCCTTACGCTTTTACAGCCGGCACTGAAGCTACTGAGCAAAGCCCCTTCCCCAGCCCTCAAATATTACTTTCAAAGGAAACTTTTGGAAAACTATCTCTCCATTCCAAAGCTTCTGAATACGGAAGGCTCTGTCTTGATGCTGGCATTTGCACTGCTCTCCCTTCAGATTCCTTGCTTGGTTTGGGTTATTCCTTTGACTTCCCTTCTCTAAGACAGGGTCTTATGAACTCACTGTGTTGCTAAGGATGATTTTGAAGTTCTGGTCCTCCTGACTCTACCTCCCAAGTGCTGGGATTACAGNTGTGCACCACCACNCCATGTTTATGCGGTGCTGGAGGTCTGACCAAGGACTCACTAGGCAGGCACTCTGAGCTTCACTGCCAGCTCTGGTCAGTCTTTTTGACAAACAATTTTGTGTAGTAAATTTGGCCACATAATACATGAAATTCTATTGACAAGAGGTTGAAAGGAAATGTAGTCCTAAAAAATCTAGCTTAATCTATCGAATGCTTGAATAACCAAGTAAAAGCTATACCATATTTTTGTTTCAACCACTTTTTAAGTTATGTGTCAGCCTTTCTANTACAGTGTTAGAANCATAGTTAATGAAAGCTGGTCTCTGTGGAAAAAGAATTTTGTTTTTCTATATGTCCTAAAAGGGCTTAATTGGGTCTGAGCAAATAATTCTTTCCCAGGGTTTAGACTGTGATCTACAGGCTAAATGAACTCCTTTTCTCTCTAGCATTTTTCTCAGTTTGTAGCCAGGCATAGAAGGGAAGCCCTGTGACCTTGGAGGAGCTAATTTCGAACATCATGGACGANTGTGTGATTTAAGAAAATCCTGACTCACCTAAACACCCTTATCAACAATGTTGTGGGTCTTTAAGTCTTTTGGGTCTTCAAATGCTGTGATTAGTTTCAAACTCAGCTTGATCAAAGACTTGCATATAAGGAACAGAGTGCAAAGAAGAGCAAATAACTAATAAAACCATAATTCTGCCTTGTGTTATGTTTGACGGAGTGGCCTGCTTACTTACACTTTCGCAGTTCAGGAAAAGAACTGTTTGCATCGTAGATACAGAAAGTTGGTCATCCACCCTCAACATCTGCTTCCCGTCCTGGAAGCAAAGCAATTGTACCCTGGCTGGTGCCTAGCAAGGAGAGGGCCCTGGGAGGTCTCAGCAGTCCTGATTTGTGCATTGTGCATGGCTGGCTTAAAAAGAAGGTCTGAGTTTGGGAATGTCTTGTGTGTATAAGTGAGTTTGGCAGAGCAGAAAGTTGTCTGTTGCTGAAAAGATCCATGATTAGTCTTGTCTTTAGGAACTTTCTTATCCTGAAACAATGTGATGCAAGGAGAGCTGGTATTGACGGACTGGGAACACGGCTGGAGATGTGGAAAGCAGGATTGTTCAAGACTTGANGAATCCGTTCTTTATGGGCCAAACATGGTACCAGATGCTGGGGCTAAAAAGATGAGTGGACACATCTGTATTAAATAATGCCAGTATAGCCATTGAGATCTCTGTACAAATGGACACAATACAAACAAACACAATAGGTATAGTAATATTGAAACCACATATGAGTCTAGATCTAGTACAGAAATGCTTATTGTTCTGACAATTGTTTAGATAACATACATGTATATGTATATGCATATATATGATAATGTTTACCTAGTAGAATGTAAAAGTGATAAGAAATCTTTACATCAGTCTTCTCTGTGGCTTTTAGTAGAATATGCATGCCCTCATTTTTAATTAGTGACAGGGTGTTGGGGTGTGTTTATGTAACAGACAAGGGTGGTGGACCAAAAGGTTTTTTTCTTCCTCTGCTTCCTGTCCTTTCAAAGTGAACCAGATTACCCTTGGGTTTCTTTGTTATTACTTCCATTTGTGGTCAAAATTTGCCTTTTATAGGCTTCTGTTGATAACTAAGCCAGAATAAATGAAGCAGAAGGCAGATAGCCTCATAATTAAAATATGCCATGGATTTGCACGGAAAGTATATAATGTATTGTTTAATTCCTTAAGGAAAGTGGTAGATGAGTCATTTTTAAATGATCTCAGCTAAGAAGCAGGACTGCAAGCAATCCCAAGGGGCAAGAAGAGAGTAAGCCAGTTTGTAAGAGGCATTTGGAAAACCGAAGGCCTCCTGTTTATTCTAACATAGCTCAGTCCCTGTAACAGACAGAGCACAAGCAGATGAGGTAAAGAACAAAAGTCCTGGAAGAGAAGTGGACTTCTGTAGTGGGAGTGCAGCATCCATGTACGGTACCACAGAGATAGAGGAAAGCAGGGGTTGAAATGGTGCTGAGGAACTTCCCCATGATGGGAATGTCTGCATCAGTGGTGTCTGCTACAGCAACTATTGGCCACTGTGGCACTGGACACTTGAGATCTTTCTAGTGGGATCAAAAATGAATAACTAATGTTTTTTGGTTTTAATTAAATTATATTTAAATCATTATATTTGTCTCAAAGGTAGCTGGAAAGATGAGTACTGTGCATGTGGGGGGGTATGTGCTTACGAGTGCAGGTACCCCAGAGATCAGGTCACCCTGGAGCTAGAGTTACAGAAAGTTGTGAGTGGCTAACAAGGGTGCTGGGCACCAAACTCAGGTCCTCTTCAAGGGCAATATATGTTCTTAACTGCTGAGCCATCTCCCAATGCTGCCTCCTGGGTTTTTGTTTGTTGTTTGTTTGTTTTGTTTTGTTTTTGTTTTTCTATAAAATGGCACTAGTGTTTCTTAACCCCTGAAAATATAAATGACATGGCATGATTTAAATATTATATCCTTAAGAACAGAGGCCTTATTGATAGCCTTCTGAACTCAAGACAAAAGTTATTTAGAATTTGTATAGAATTGTTTTGTGTAGCTCAGTTATAAAAATGGTTATGGTAAGATCCCTCTTCAAAAGCTTGGAAGACAATAGAAAGACAAACTTTTCATATGATCCTAGTTGTTTGAATAAGAAATGCCCCNGCCCCCCATCCTCTCATGGATTTGAGCATTTGGTACCCAGTTAATGATGCTGTTCGGATCAGACTATAGGGAGATGCCCCCTGAAGGAAGCACATCACTGCAGGTGGGCTTTGAAAATTTCACAGCCTTGCCCTACTTCCAGTGTGCCTTCCCTGCTTGATGCTTGCAATTGAGGATGTGATCTTTTAGCTTCCTTCTGTGGCCACTATACCTGCTGCTTGTTGCCATGCCTCCTAGCCATTATGGACCATCCCCTCTAAATCCATAAGACCAAGTAAATCCTTCTTTCTATAACTTGCCTTTGCCATAGTAACAGTATCAGAAAAGTAACTAATACAGAAATTAGAATCAGAGAGAGGGCTGTTGCTGTAAAGAACCTGAGCATAATTTATCTATCTATCTATCTATCTATCTATCTATCTATCTATCTATCTATCTATCTATCTATCTATTATCTATCTATTATCTATCTATTTACCTATCTGTCTATTATCTATCTATCCATCTATCTATCTATTATCTATTATCTATCTATTTACCTATCTGTCTATTAGATCATATCTATCTATCTATCTATCTATCTATCTATCTATCTATCTATCTATTATCTATCTATTTACCTATCTATCTATCATTCTTGCTTTTAGGAACGTGGGAAACTTTGAAACTTTGGACCAGAAAAGCATTTGAATGCTGTAAGCAGAACTTAAAGGGCTGTTCTAGTATGAGGCTAGAAGGCAGTAGTGCTCAGGGCAATGCAGTGTTGAGGCCAGGTTCAAGGGGAAAAATATCAGCAACTAAGCTAGAGGANATTCTTGTGATATTTTGGCAAAGAAAATGTCTGCTTTTTGCCNGTATCCTGAGAACTTGATTGAGGTTAAATTAATAATGAGTAATTTCTTTGGCAGAGTAAATTTCAAGCCAACATAGCATTGATTCTGTGGAGTGGCTATCATTCATAATGCATATGGTAGTCTAAAATGAAAAATGGGCAAGAAAGGCAGAAAAAAAAANCCCACAAAATACACAATTTGGAGAGAAAAGAGTAGTAAGAAGCTCAATCTTCCTGCCAAAGNCTGTTCTAGGAGAGGCTGTTATGGTAATGAAGATTAGGCCACTAGGAGAGGCCTGCCCTGTGTTGAAACAGTAAGCAAGGTGCCTGGAGGGCAGGACCCCACCCAGCTAAACCTCCAACTTATGAATTTGAGAATAGGGGATTTTCTGCCCCTAAAAAGCAAATAGTAAAGGAAAACTGTTACAAATATAATTCAAGAGGATCAGGATCTCTCCCAAGCTCACAAGCAAACAGCAGTGTCATCCATATGGTGTTGGCTTCAGAAGCATGAAAGACACAAGAGTGCAGGGTCTTGGATTCATCCTCCATGGTTTGAGAGAGCCACTGAGGCCAGGCAGTGTATCTAAAGGGAGTTCCTGCATGAAGACCCTCAGTGTGTAGGAGGCCCCAAGAGGTCACTGTGTCAAGCTGTTAAAGTGAAACCTGGGTGTCATGTACCAGCCAAAACCTGGACATCTTGGACAATTCGGCTGCACCCCTTTGCAAAAGACCATCCCAGCTGGGCTTGATGACTGTTTACANCCCCNCAATAGAGGCTTGGAGAGAGTTGTGAAACACTCATCTGAGTATCCAACTGTGCTCTACTACCTGTTGTACTCAACTCTGCCTCAGGAAGGAGCTAAATAACTTAGGAAAGACTAGGGGAGGGGGCACCATCTAAGCAGCTATAAGGAAGCCCTCATCCCTGCTGGGTAAGGCTTTTCAAGTCAGCCTGTAGCAGGANGAGCACACACACCTCTGTAAGTAACCCCTCCCTTATGCTCTATAAGGAAGGTCAATAAACTCATTGGATCCCCAGAATGAAATTTTGCAGACCCATTCTTTAGTTGGTCATTAGGACCTTGGGAAAATGGGTAGAAATGGTTTGTTCTCCTCCTGGGAAGAAATTCCAGTAAGACTGGGTTCCAGTGGAGACTCAGGGNTACTGGAGAGACATCTGCCACGGAGAGGTGCGTACAAGGAGTGGTAGCAGTCCAAAAGATGTGTATTACAAATAGCAGAGCTGTGGGGGAAGAGGTGTCTAAGCTTTTAAAACTGAAGTATCAGACACTAGACATGGAGCTACAGGATTTGATGTTTGTTCTAGTGGGTTTTGGTCTTACTTTGGCCCAGTATTTCTCCACTATGCCCCAATTCTTCCCTTTTGGAATGATAATGTATATTCTGTGCCACTGTGCATTGGAAGTTACTAATTTGCCTTTTGATTTTGTAGAGTTTTGTACAGTTAGCTATCACTATTAAAAGAGGCTTTGGATTTGGACTTGTAAAGTGTTAAAAATGTTAAAAACTATGGGGATGATAAGATAAAAACATAGATTATTGAATCTACTTTTAAAAAGCAACTACTACTTTTAAATATTTTACATTGGATTGGATTTTTATATTGTATACAAATTTTGTATATTGATATGAATTTGAGACTAATTTTGTTAGACATACTGTACATATACTTCTAATCTTGATCAAGGTATTGTGCTAATACAGTTCATTTAACAANGTAATGCAAATTGTTAGTCCTCAAAAGTTATTGTTACCAACTAATTAGGTATAAAGAAATGAAAGTTAGTAGTCAGTCATTACAGTCAAACTTGTAAGTCATATTAGGTATGTTTCAAGGTCAAACATATATTTTAGATAGACAGGTCATCTTCAAACACTTCAGAGATCTACAGAATATGGAATTTAAGATGTTTTAATAACATAGATTCTTATTTTTCTTTATGACAATGANACATGTCTGCTCCTGGCAGTGCCAATCTACTTCAGAAAAGATGATGAGCATTGAGGAAACCCCATATGGAGTTTAGTTGCTTTGTGGCAAGTTAGCCACTGGGCAAGGAAGTGCTCTTGCCTCAACTGCTGACAGTATGCTGTCCAAATGGGATGAACAGGGCACAAAAGAAAGGACACTGAACTTTGCCAGGACAAAGTAGGACAGCCTTTCAGAAAATTCTGCTTCACAGGTAAGTCTGTCAGATTGCTAGGCCTGTAGGCCAAAGATGGATGCCCCAACATTGCAGAGGAANCTTGGATGACTGTCCAGGCAGCCAGCTGTTTCTGTAATTTCNCACATTTTTTGAAAGTNNCTTATTTGTACTTCCTGCTTACTCAGTAAATATTATTTCCTCCTCGGGTCTCTGAGGGAGTTGAAGACTAGAAAATTATAGTTATAGTTTTCCTTGTTAACAAATTCAGAAAAGAAACTCACTAAAGAGGTGTAAAGTGTATAAGTTTGAAAGATATCAAAAGATAGTTTTCAGTTGGTAATGTAAGTTAGGATAGAAAGTGAATTAGGTACACTTTGGACTCACCAAAATAGGAGAGATAATGGAGTATTTTCTCCGAATTTGTCAAATGTTTATGGACTGGACATTGTTAATGTAATTCTTGACTGTATATATTATATATACTTATTATATATAGTTTTTCTTTTATTAGTTATAACCTTTTTTATTTTAGACAAAAAAGGGAAAATGTGGTGATATATTGTGTACCCTAACAAAATTTGCCTGGAAGATCAGAGAACAGAACGAGCCACTAGATTAAACATAGATGCCAGGCAGTGGTGGCACACACTTTTAATCCTAGCGCTTGGGAGGCAGAGATCTGTCTGGATCTCTGTAAGTTCAAAGCCACCCTAGATTACATGAGGTTGATTCAGTCTAAGAGAGAAACAGATCCAGGCAGTGGTGGCACACACCTTTAATCCTAATACTTGGGAGTCAAACACCGTTAAAGCCAGCACTTGAGATCTCACATCTTTAATCCCAGTATTTGGGAAGCACACACGCCATTAATCCCAGCACTAAGAAGGAAGGGATGGCTGGGCAGAGAAAGATGTATAAGACATGAGGAGACAGGAACTAGAGCTCTTTAGGCTGGAGGTGCTTTCAGCTGAGGAAGCCCCTTTTCGACTGAAGCCCTTTTTAGGCTGGAGAGCTTTCAGCTAAGAACTCAGACATATTCAGTCAGAGGATTTGTGGAGTTGGCGAGGTGAGACACGGCAGTGGCTTGTTCCTTTGTCTCTCTGATCTTTCAGCATTTACCCCAGTATCTGGCTCTGGGATTTTTATTAAAAGACCATTTAGATTTTGTGTTACAGGGGACTTTTGAAGTTGGACTCACTACATTTTGCCTTATGATAAGTATGTAGGCTAGCCAGTGGAATGTGATAGTTTGAATGAGAATGGCCCCCACTGGCTCATGAATTTGAACAGTTGGTCCCCAGTTGATGATACTGTCTGGGGAGGGTATGGGAAAGTATAGGCTTTCTGGAGAGAACACATCACTGCAAGTGGGCACTGAGAGTTCATATCTTCACTGTACTTCCAGTTTGCTCTCTAGTCATGTTTATGGTTAAAGATGTGATCTTTCAGCTTTCTCCTTTGGATACTATGCTTGCTTCTTGTTGCCATGCCTCCCAGCCATAGGGACTGAAGTCACAAGCTCTTGCTTCTTGATTATGGCGTTTTATCACAGCAACCAAAATGTAACTAGCATGATGATTTTACTTGAGCAATGAGAAAACAGGTGAAGGAAAGAAAGAGGATAGTTGAAAGAATTGAAGGATGGAGTTGGTTTAGGAAGAGTGTGGTGGAGCAAGGAAGATAGATTGTTCCAAGCAAGGAATCACACTGCTATCACAGTGTCGAGGTGACAAGGACACCTCAGGGAAGCTCAAGGTAGCGTACTGTTGACTAGTTCTGGAGAAAAACATAGATGGAACTTGTTCTCAGAGGAGCCTAAACATGCTCACTGTGGACCAGTATTCCGGAAGCGTGGTGTGAAACTAGAGGTTTGGGGTAAGTGAGAAACAAGATCTGTTATTTAGGAAAACAAAGATGATGTCATAGTAGCCATGAACTTGAAGATAAAGACATGGAAGGAGGAAGAAAATTTTTGGGTATAAGAAAGAGGTCCAATAAAATGAGCTGAAATTCAGAAAAAAAGGACAAGTGAAAAAAAGGGGTTAAGTAAAAAGAGCCCATGAACTTTGCCAATCTGACAGATGTGGTGTTTGTGTCAGCTAGCTTATATGTCAACTTAAAGCAAGCTAGAGTCATCTTAGAGGAGGGAACCTCAATTAAGAAAATGTCTCCCTAAGATCAGCCTATATATCGAGGCATTTTCTTAACTAGAGATTAATGAGGAAGATCCCAGCCTNTTGTGGGGGGTCTGGTGGTCCTGGGTTCTGTAAGAAAGAAGACTGAGCAAGCCAGTATGCAGCTCTCCTCCATGGCCTCTATATCAGCTCCTGCCTCCAGGTTCCTGCCCTGTTTGAGTTCCTGTCCTGACATCCTTCAGTGATGAACAATGATGTGGAAGTGTAAGCCAAACAAACCCTTTCCTTTCCAAGTTGCATTTGGTCACGGTATTTCATCTTAGAAATAGTAACCCTAACTAGGACAGTGTCCAAGGACAAACATAAGATTAGGCCTTAAGCCTATGTGACTGAGTGGCAACAGTCATCAGACTAGAGAACAAAGACCAGCCTGGGCTTGTTGCTTTGAAGCTCTAGCTCAGCATTGAGATGAGTGAGCAGCACTGGGATGACTTGACAGTTCTTAGCTGGGTATTAACACATCTCCAAATTGGCATAGCTAAACCTGAGTAAACGGTTATTGGATGCCCNGTGGAGTGTTGGAAATACAATACTTTAGCTCAACATACAGGTCAGAAACAGACAAGATTCACCTGAACAGAAATTACAGGAAAGTCTGCAAAGTGTAACTGGTGCCAGAGAACTATGTGGCTCACAGAGGATAACAGCAAGGGACACTGGGGAGTGAAAACAGAACTTGGTGGTGTTGGGGGTGGTCGTTAGAGAGGTGGCTCGGTGGTTAAGAGAATTGGCTGCTTTTGCAGGGGACCCAGGTTCAATTCCCAGCACCCATATGGTGGCTCACATTTGTCTGTAACTCCACTTCCATGAAATGTGACACCCTCTTTTGTGCCTATTATATAGACATATATGCAGGCAAAACACCCATATACATGAAATAATAAAAATTTAAAAGAAAAAANACTAGAAGGAGAACTAAGGATGAAGANAGCCAAGTAAAGAGAAGACTACATTTCATAAAATGGAACCTACATACCTATGAAAGCCCAATGCCCCAACAAGCCATTAAAAATTTCTCAAATTGCTTTCTCAATAACCATATTCTAGGTTGGGACAAAGATGTGGCATCCCTAGGTGAACAGGCGGTTTTGATAGGAGACTTACATCTGGAGGCAGGTATGTATGAACACAGTAGAGTAGGGGGTCCCTGGGAGGAGAGGTCAGACACAGTGGATGGCAAGTACAGGGATGTAGCCAAAGTTGTATAATTGAGGCCTGAGGTGAGCCGATGCTGTCAGCGGTGAGGAATGGTCAAACATCAGCCGTTTCTTCCTAGCTAGACCCTGAAGCTCTGGTGCCTCCCACCCAAAAGAGGTGTAATTACAGGATTCAAGAGGTAGTTAGGAGCATTAAATGAGATGTTGCGCTCCACAGGCTGGGGCACACTAAATGCTAGTTCCCTTTCACGGATGCCTTCTTCACAGTTTCCCATCAGACACGCTGAGGAGTGTTACCTTCGGTGTGTCAGTGGGAAACCTGTCTCTGTGTACTTGGAAAGACAATTTCCTCTCACCCAGAGTCACCTCAGCAGAGAGTCTGTGTTCCTGAGTCACCTCAGATTGCTTGAAAATCAGCAAGGTTTGTGTCAATGTTTCCCTGTTAGGTTTAAGGCTTAATTCCAACTTNGGGAGTGCACCACTTAAAAAGCGTGGCAGACAGCCAAAAGAGTGATTATCTATACCGGAGAGTTCAAAATTAGCCCTTCTTTACCCACACGCAAGAAATACTGATAATTGTTTTCTGGGGTAATAGAAGAAGGTAAGGATTGGAGACATAGCTGATATTCCTTCTATTTTCTTTTCCTTAAATGATCACACAATATGGACAACTTAATTATGGAAAAAGCATTTGCACAAATAACTTAAGTCAATGTATGTGTCCTGAGAGTGATGGGTTAGGTTGAGCTGCCAGTCTGAACTCTATTTTCTTCTGAAGAGGTCAGTACAGCTTTGAAAGGCACACTGAAGCTTGCAGAGAACATGAGGGCCTCTCTGAAATGAGTGGATGAGTTCAAGGCTCATGCTTAACTTCCAGAACTAGATCATGAAGGGAGCTAACTTAGCAGTGATAACTGAGTGACTAACCAATTCATTTATCCATTCACAGAACAAAGGCTTATTGAGCCGTTCTACGCTCATGCTGCTTAGCTGGAAAAGGCTGTAGCTTGGATGAATGGGGACGGGGGAGTCTTTGTTTTCATAGGATATATAGTCTAATAGGTGTGATAGATATTTTATTAGTAATTATAGGTATTTAAATTCTATAAAGACATTGTCAATAATATAAGACACTGCCAATAATTCATAACATCTAATGTGAATCAAGATAAACACAAAGTAAACAATGGAGTAACAACAGCAATAACAATGTGAGATAGAACATTTGTACAATATCTAGTATGGACAGGGAAGTTCTAAGGCACTTCATCGTTACAAAGGAGACAGGAGTATCCGCACCACTGAGCAACTGAAAAATTTGTTTCATTGACCTTCCCATGATCAATCACACTGTCAGCTTGGATGAAGGCAAAATTTGGGTTCTGTGGATGTTTTTAAACTCTCAAAAACAGTTTTATAGATCTATGCAATGATTTGTGATCATTTTCAGATCATGACATTTATTTTTGACTCTATTGACAAGCAAAAATACTTACTTTTGTTGATGAGATCTCGTGTTGGGCTGTTCCTGGGAAGCCTGCTGCTGACTAGTGTGCACATGTCACATGGCCTTGCTTTTTCTCGTGGAAAACAAAAGAGCAACAACGCAGCTGCTGCCCAGAAGAAGAGCTCAGAAGAGGGGCTACTACGTGAACCAACCAGACATTGCCACAGCTTTGTCCCACATTGGCTGATGTCATAGAGGTGGCCCATCCTGAGGCTCTGGCAAGGTAGAAAGGCCAGCGAAGCTGAACCAATGAACACTCCTGCAAGAGCACGTGCTTTTTTGCCTCTTGTACTACATCCCTGGATCTACTTCTTCAGGCTGTGCTGGTGGGTGCTGACTTTTCTGCCTCAAGGCTTTCTCAAAATCAAGGAAGCCAAGCCTGCTCAGCTTAAAAGGGGGTGAAGGAGGTTCACAGAGAAGGCTAGGCTATAGAAGCAGACCTCCACCTGTGAGGGTTAGGTACAGACTTATTTAAGTAGTAAAGCCAAGCCACAGAAGATGAAGGCAAAAAGACAAATATTAAGACAAACATACAAAACTTCAGTGGTGCCAGGAAAAGATGTAGGAAACAGAACAAGACTCAGTGTGTCCTTGTTGATAAAGAATTAAAACAGACTTTCAAAATAAAGAGAAATAAGGGCAGCATTAGTGACAGTTCCACAGAACAGACATGAAAATATTTTCACTTATAAGAAGCAAGAAACACACATAGAAAGAAAATGTAGATTTTAGGAAGTCATGCAAGTAAGAACAAAGGCAGAGATGATGGTATCAAATGTTACATTCACTAAGAGCATACGTGTGCATACTGATAAATAGGTGACATTGTCTGTTAAAAAGAAAAAGATAGACCGGGCAGTGGTGGTGCCCGCCTTCAATCCCAGCACTTGGGAGGCAGAGGCAGGTGGATCTCTGTGAGTTCAAGGCCAGCCTGGGCTACTGAGTGAGTTCCAGGAAAGGCGCCAAAGCTACACAGAGAAAC
>LZPO01055343.1:106625-118984 GCA_001675575.1 Neotoma lepida
TCTCTTTTTCTACTTACCATATGGGACCAAGGGATCTAACTCAGCCTTGGCAGCAAGTGCCTTTACCCACTGAGCCATCTTGATGGCCCTGTGAATTTTCTTAATGAGATTTGGTCATACACTATGAAAAATTGTGAAATAATTAAAAATGTAAGNAAAATGAAAAGGATAATAAAATGACTGCCATATGAAAAGGAGAATGGGTTCTGCAATTTCTCTAATGAGAAGAGACAAGAACAATCCCTGTATGCTCATATCTTACGTGTTTGAGTTAACTGTGTAGTGACCTCTAAGTAATTTTCATACCGTTGGGTGGGCCCTGTCATTTTCACCTAATAACTTGTTATCTTCACAAAGTCCTCATTTAAGAAGCATGCCAGCCATTATTATAGATAGGTATCTGAGATGAGAGGACCCCACCTGCCAATTTGTGAAGCTCTTGCTCAAGAGGGCCAGGACAGATGAATCTGCTCCCTGCATGAGACTGGGTGGACCATGCCTTCCATGAACAGCAAGCATTTATCATGGGTGACAACTGAAACTCCTAAGAGATGTCCTTTGTTATGTATGTGNTGTGTGCTAAATACTGCCCTAAACTCATTACATCATTACTTAATTGANTCTCATTAACATTAATATAATAATAAGATTACTATTCCTTTTACTGTTTTCAGTGTCTAAAGAAACTTATCACTTGGGCTCAGTCGCTATCTCAAGGACCTAGATGTAGGATGGTGCTCATATTCAGCACTTCCTGACTGTAATGGTCAGAACTTGTCCCTGTTCAGCACTTAGAGCAGGGCAGTATCTAGTGGAAGAGAAGTTTTTGTTTTGTTTTGGTTTGGTTTTTTTGTTTGTTTTGTTTTGTTTTGTTTTGTTTTTTGTTTTTTTAAGACAGAAAAAAAAACACACCAAATTGCTGGTATATGAAATTTTCTGCTCAATTCTCAAAGCTGCTATAGCCTTCAGGAGCATCTTCAAGAATGCCCAATGTCTGGTAAGAACAACAAAAGGTGCAGAAATCAAATTTCCTCCAAAAGAAAACAAAATGGGCCCAGAATTATGGCCCCTACACTGGGTACCTGAACACAAGAACCTGACCCAGTCTTATTCCTCTGTGTGTCAAAATGGTTCTATGAATGCACAAGCTTTGGGGAAAGAGACTATAAGAGTCTCTTGGAGTCTATGGGGCTGAGCAAGACTTTACTGGTAGAAGTAACTAAAATTTGAGTTTCCGACTCAAGAGGATCATTTGGAAATACTGGAGGTTTGTGATGGTTTGAATGAGAATGTCCTCAATAGGCTCACGTTTGAATACTTGGTCCTTAGTAGGTATAACTGTTTGAGAAGGATTAGGAAGTGTGACCTTAATCCCTTGTTGGAGGAGGTGTGTCACTGGAAGTAGGCTTTGAGGTCTCAAAAGACTCGAGACATTCCCTGTCTGTCTCCTACTTGGCACTCAAGATCGGAGCTGCCAGCTATTCCTTCCGCCATACCTTTGCTCTGCCATCATGGACTCGAGCCCTCTGAAATCACAAGCGCAATTAAATACTTTCTTTTGTAAATTGCCTTAGTCATGGTGTCTCATTACAGCGTCAGAAAANAAACTAAGACAAAGGTGGTATAGTTTTAGAGGACGGAGACCATTTCCTAATCATTGCAACTTGGAGTTTCTGAGGGATTTAAGACAGGGCTAGTATTCACAGACCACATTTTGAAATATCATTACTCCAGGCACATTCTTTATATTGGCATATTTAAAAGGAAATNAAACAGTTCCGTGTTGGGGCAGGAGAGATGGCCTCAGCAGGTTAGAGNACTGGCTGCTCTTCCAGAGGACCTGGGTTCCAGTCCTAGTACCTACATGGTGACTGACAACTGTGCATAACTCCAGTTCCAGGGAATCTGAACCTCTTTCCTTGCCTATACTGGCATAGCATGTACATATACAAATATGTAAATATACAGATATACAATGACATATATGGAGGCAAAATACCCCCACACACATAAAATAAGAACAAACAACTTTTTTTTTAATGCCCTACATCAAGACACCTTTCTGGGAAACTTGCAAGAGAAAGAATATCTGATGAACAGGAAATGTGCTAACTCAATAGTCAATCAGTGAAATGGCTTTGTGATTTGGCAGAAACAGCAGAATACTGATCAAGATAGCATCTTCACATATAAGCAAACTGGGGTGGGATGTAAGCTAAGCTATTCTGCTACTGCCTGCAATCAGAGACTAAATAAGATNTATTGCCTAGCATCCAGTAGCACTGTGTAGAGCCATGATAAAGTGGCAAGCAATTAAAACCCATCCAACAATTGGTATAAATGTCTCAGAGGAAGGATATATATGAATAGTCGGCCACAGAAAGCTGGAGACCTCTTTTGCTGAACAACAAATCAATATATTTACTCCATAATATAGGTACCCTGCCCAGCCATCTCCAAAGAGTTAACACGTAAACATTTTACTCTGTAGATTCTGATTCAATGCCTTCTCTAGCAAGTAGGTTGCTGAAGCAAAGTTGTTTGGGATCTGAGAGACAGGGAACAGTCCCTACACACATTGCCCCTGTAAGGTAGGATTGAGACTGTTGCTTCATGACTGTGGATGCTCACCCAGTGACTGTTTCAGTCCTTCACAAACAAAGAAGAAGGCCAGATTGTTTTCCAGGTTGACTAATGTAGACACCAGCCACTCCAAATATGGAAGGGATCACTAAGCCAACTCACTTCCTCATGTTACCAAGCTCTAAAACTTGAAGTTGACCTTCATGTGATCTTTAGGGGCTTGTCTATCCAGCCCTGTCTTCTTGACTGTTCACTTCTTCCGGCCTTAGCTTTCATCACCTTCAATATGATGTGTNTCCACCGGGTCAAACACCTCTTTTTGTGCTAAGTGCTGCAGTAGNTGTACTTACCTTATAGAATGTAAATTTGGAAGCAGAAATACTNCCAGGCATACTTTGAAGACACTGTTTTGTTTTGAGTTTTTGGTTTTGGTTTTTGTTGTTGTTACTTTCTTTTTGCTAATGTANCCTTTTCATGGAGTTTTGATCACTTCAGCCCTGTTCTCTTCCTCAGTGGTTGGGAAATCATCTTTCAAATGGCCATTGTGAAGCCCTACTGTCTCACTCCTGGTAGTTTCTGTGGTCTTCTGTACTCCAACATTATCACCTTCAAACCTCATCTACCATCACTACTCATCATCTACCACACAGAACTGTCCTATTCCGGACATCTGCCTGACATCTGGAGCTCCCTCACTGCAGAAAACCAGGGCAGTTTGGAGGCCCAGGTCCTTGGGTTCCTGCTCNAGACAGCCACCATAGGGAAGCTGGTTCTTATTCTACTGCTTTCTTATGAAAAACTAACTGCTGGTCCTCATGGCTGGTGGGAAAAGGAAAGGCTCACACAAAGGTAGGGGTAGGGAGTGAACCCTCTTCAGGATAACGTCCTCCCTAGACTACGATGCTCATGCTCACTTTGGATCTAGGCTGCTGATGNTATTTGGTTCGTTATTCAAGTTGCTTTGTAATGAGTCTTTGTAGGATTTCTCAGATTCTTTAGCAACCATATCANGAAACAGTGAACACAGATTTGTTTTTTGTCTTCTNTATACATGCTTTCTCGCTGGCTTAACCTTGGGTTGTTTGGATTTAGAAAGAAAAACTGTGATTCTTCTTTCCCTTGAATCACTCTCTCTGGGTTCTCCTCCTCACTTTGCCGAGTCCATGGTTGGCTGCCGAGGGCACGCTTAGGGCACACATGCAAATCAGCCTCCTAATGGCTGTAGATTTCGCAAGGAGAACGCCACATGTGTTTCTTGTTTTTTCTCCCTTTCATGCCGCATACTTGTGCCTAATCATTTTATTGGCAGTGGGGGAGATGCCAGAATATTTACAGGGTCTGGATGATGGGAGTGTGCTGCTATTTAGGCTATGTCTGGAGAATGCCAATATAATCAGTGAGAACGGAAACATTTGGTCAAGTAAGTATTTTCTACATGATTAGCACAGTGCTGATAGCTTGGAGTACTTAACCAAACAACCACTTTGATGTAATTCAGAAACGAACTTAGCACAATACCTGGTAAATACTTCTATTTCTTAAAAATAGAAAACTCCTGTTTGAATTCTGTGTGGTTAACAACATCTCTCAGGAGAATAAGGTTCCATNTCTAACTCCGCTGTTGAGCATCAGGAAGGGACATGAACATTCCTTAACCATGCTATGACTAGGCCTCATCCTCTAGAAAGTGACTGTAGTTTAATAGTTACTTGGAGATGTGGTATGTTTGAGAGAATAATGTAAATTAGATAGCCTCCCCATTAGATAAATGCACACATGAAATTTGCAACAACTTCAAAGGGTTTCCTGTCTTCCTAACAATAATCTACTTACCTTCTAGGATCTTAAGAACTCATAAGACAGATGACTTTGAAAGTCTTGTGCAAATTTTTGTGATTTCATGGTTCTGTGANCAGTTCTCTTATAGGACTTATGGATGTGCGCACCCCCAACCATTCTTTCAGGTAACCCTTTGTGTGACTGTTATGTGAGGGTTATGGATATGCGCAAACATGTTTCTTCCTTCACCTCATTTCATGAGGAGGACTCTGAAAGAAACGGGATCTAGGAGGAATGGGGAGCTAGGCGTGCCTCAAAACCAGCTGGGAGTGGCTGACAGGCACCACCTTCTGGAGAAAATGTGAAGTAAGTGTCAAGGTTGATCCCTGATACAGCTGTGCTTTGATGNGTGGGGTGTGCNGAGTGACGCTCTCCTTCATTTTTGGTTTAGTCTGACTTATACTCCTTAAACATCTCCTTTGCCTTTATCCTAACAATGGGCATCTACTCATCACCTCAAGCAAAACACAGAATATAAGTCAAAAAATTAATTCTGTTAATTGAAAGAATGCTACCTTTCATTGGAGATCTTATTGTAGCAGATCAGTTTGACACTTTTTANTGNGAACTGTAGCCCAGGTATCTTTTCTGGGCTACAGTTCACACTAAAAATTGTCAAATGATTTAAGTATGGCTTGACATNAAAATATTGGTGAAGTAATTGAAAGTACTTAGAAGAAATAGGGAAGATATAAAGACAATAAAAAAAGCTGGGCATGAGTCCCATGCCTGTGGNCACTGTGCACAGGGGCCTGTGGCATGAGGAGCACAAGTTCTAGGCCACTCTGAGCTATGTCAAAAGGAAGAGAGAGAAATCTAGAGAGAGAAAGAAAGGGAGAGGGAGATAATAGCAAGTGATTGATTTTGAATGAATGATGATGGCTCAAATAACCTCTACAGTGGACTAAGGCATAAAAGACAATGAAGGAGTGGTTTAGAAATGATTTTAACCATGCAAAACATCTTGTGATAATTAGCTAGCCTTGCTGTTTCATGTGTCTTTTAATTTTCTTTTAGTATGCTTTGGATTTCATTGTAAACTGCAATGAATGTGTGTGTGTGTGTGTGTGTGTGTGTGTGTGTGTATTTAATTCAAAAGGTGAACTATTATAAGTACATATATTTCCATTGTAATGAGCATACAATTTTTGTCTTTTTTTTTAAATAGAATTCTCATTTTCAATTTGTTTTCTGGTCACTGCAATCAGACCAAACCTCATATGAAGCTATGTGTCCCAGGCAGACTCCTAAGAGGGCAAGTTCTATAAAGTCTTCCTTCATTGTGAATTGACTTAAATATGGAAAAGTTCTACCTAATTTATGCTTCTTTTTCACTTCATTGCCAGTTAAAGAGAAAACAATGATGATGTTTCCNGAGATAAGACCTGTTTCTTCAAAATAAAGCAAATTCTTTGAAATTGACTTAGGATATATCTTAGGAAAACTTTTGAAGATTGAGTTGAGCAATGAAAGTGTCCTTTTGCCTGTCACATCCAGAACTAGGTTGGTCACCCAGGGAGACAGATTGAGTGCAGTGGGTTTGACTATGGTAGAGGGCAGAAATAGACATTTAGAAATATAATAACATTTAGAAATATAAGCTCTAAGTGGATTATTTTTTTTCTAGCTTTTTTTTAATGAAGGGGGAAGGCACTGATTCTTTAGACCNAGACAAAATTTCTATGACCTATGTAAAAATCTTCAGTCAGCCAAGCTCTTTCCTCCTCCCCAGGGGATATTAGTCATTCCAGAGAGATATATTTATTTTCTTAAACTTACTTTCCAGATGGACATACCTATCTTTCCAGGAAAGCCAAATGTGCCTTATGAAATTTGAGAACAATAATTAATCTTGCGGGTGAGAGCACCTGAGTAAGGCAGACAGCAAACCTTCTCAAGAAAATCAATAATAAACTAAAAATGACCACCATATTTATGGTATATTTTACTTTCCAGAAACTTTGAAAACACAGATATTTCTTAACTACAGTCCCGTACGATGAGTTTTGCTNTAATTTTATAAATAGAGGCATTATATCCTGAGAGCTAGTAAATGNCANTAACTAGGATTTGAACCTAAACATGACTGTCCTACAGTCCATGCACTTGCCATTCCACAGTAGGGCCTACAAGGTTCAGCATTTAAAATTCAAGCTACATGTACAAACTTGACAACTTTGAAGGTTTCCCCCAACTTGTGATAATCAAATAAAAAGAGACTCAAGTTTTACAAAGACANACCATGAGCAACATTCTATCATTAAACAATATGTCTAGCTAGTAGCTGACAAATACTGTTAAGACGAGTTAATTGCTAGTCATCTTAGATGTGTTTTCAGCTGAAATTCTGTTAGCACAAACACACATGTGGATATAGGTTATTATCCTATAGGTGCATGTTTAGAACTGCTACCATAGTCTTGAAGCACACTGAGGATGGATATCAGGGCTCTTTTGAGGCCCACGAAGGAAAAGCCTTTTCCTCCTGGCATACACACATGAAAATGGAATCTACCTCTGGTCCTGGATAGAGAGACATGACACTCTGTTAAACTCCAAAGATTGGTAATGGGTTGTCTGTCCCCCCACATCCCATAATAAGTTTCTCTCCTGACGCAGTAAGCCAGATCAAGAAGCAGAATTGAGAAACTGTATCAACAGGTATATTGAAAAAGCAACTACTAGGTGGGTTCTCAGGTCCCAGATAGAGGCCCGAGAAGTCCCCCACCCAAGCTAGGGCAGGGAAGTTTTATAGACTGTAGGCGAGGGGTAATGATGTNTCCACCACAAGCTGGATTTATGCCCAAGTATGGTCAAAAGCTGAGTGCTTAGGTNGGGACTTGGGCAGTTGACAGCTTCAGGGAAGGAAGCTTNGGTAGCCACCAAGAATGTGGAAATGGGCTTTTTGGCACCTTTCCTTTGTTTGGAGACTCTCTGAGCAAGCGGAGTTTAAAGANACACAGAGAGAGACAGGAATGGGGCTTCCGGTCTGTGCAGGNGTGAGCCGGAGGCTCCAATTGAACAATTAGAATACTTCATNTCATTGTTCCTTCTTCCCTTAAGAGTTAATCCAGATGGGCCTGTCAATCACCTGGCCAAGAAAGATCCCTCAAGAAGGCCGAAGTACTGATGCTCAAGGCATCCTCATTCTTCCTCTGAAGCTATCCATACCATGCAGCTGCTTACACATGGCTTGCATTTTCCTCCTCCTCGATTCTCTTCTTGGCAGCTCCCAAGATTTACAGCTTGCCTGCCATACTCTTTTCTTTTAAACTACACTAAAATTGACCTCAATCTTCCTTTTGCGTCCATTTCTAAATTCTTTTATTAACCAGACTAAGAATCTGAGAGAATCTCAATTTCCCAGTTACAGAATTACATTGTTTAAAACAACAACAATGCGGAAATTATCATAAATGCAAATGAGTTTCCAGAGCCCATGTGTAGGCAATAAGAAGTGTAGACGAGGCACAATGAAACCACTGAACTAGACCATTCCATGAACAGAAAGACAGTTTATTTGGGGAATTAAGCTGCCAGGCTGTCTCTCAGGGGGCAGAGAACAGTAGGCAGCAGGAAAATCCTTGTCAGTTTTAAGGGGACAGTTTGTGTTAATCAGGAACTAGGTGCCCTTTTGAAAGTAGTTGACCCTTGGGTACAGGTAAGGGAAGTAGTGGTTTTCCTAGTAAATAGAACCCATCTTATGAGATTCCTGAGAAATTCAGAGTTTAGGCTTCTGTTTACCCAATAACAATCCTTCTGTTTACCCGCTCAGGTCAGAGTCCTTGTGATCACCAGCAGTGCCATTTGGGGGGCCCACTTTGAACCTAACAAGAAGAATACAGCAGATGAATCTATCTAAAAAAAGTATTAGTTCAATACAATGAATACAATAGTTAGNAGGCTAGACAGATACTAGTGAGTTTAAAGACCGTGGAGGATGGACCCTTCCTTTACGGGCTTTGACCTGCCCTCGGTTCCCTCATAAACCTTTGAAAGGGGCCCCTCCTTAGGATTTTATTACCATATGAAAAGAGTGGGGATATTTGGGCTTTGTTGAGACCCATTAAGGGAAAGCTTCTTCCTCCAGGTCAAAATAATAGAATCTAAGTTCTACTTCTGGCCCTGAGTGGGGAGACATTTTAAGCTGCCCCCAAACATCACATATTCCCTTAAACAGTCAATCTAGCTGAACCTGTCATTCACTTGGTCAGGAATTGTCCCCTCCCNCCTTAGAAAGTCTGATTCACTGGAAGACTGACTGGGCAAAGCAGGATGTAGGACTCATTGTCCTTTAGTGGAATAATGTGCCTGTCCTTCCCGGAAGTCCTCTGTAATGCAGCCATTTCCACTGCTTCCATCACAAAGCACCTTGGAGTCTGTTTAACTTTCTTGAGTTACTCAGAGAAGTGCCTCTTTCCCTTTTCTTTCTACTTCTTTCTCAGTCCTTCTCTGGCTCCCTCACCTTTTTGCCATGCAACTGTTTGTTGAACTCATCGCAGAAGGTGCAGCCTCTTTTCCTTTTCCACCTCTCTCCTCCTGGTTGCTGCTCTGTAGCGTTTCTCCCAGGCTCTAATAACATTGTCCTCATGCTTCCTTTTGAGTCCATTTAATTTTTTTTATTATTGAGACTTAGGATTCAAAGGAAACTTCCATTTCCACCATAACATAGTGACTACTGAGCCCACCCCACAACTTCCCCAGTAACTAGGATAGAAATATGTGTGTTTCTGTAGAACAGGAAAACAACACAAAACAAACAAAAGCCACCTTGCATACATCGGTCAGATAACCCCAGCAGAAAGAAATCTCTGCCACACTCCTGAAAGTGTGCTCCTGGGAGAAGTGTTGATAATTACCNTCGGAAATATGGAAGGTTATACTGTTTTAAAACTAGAATCTTGAATGAAAAAGGAAATAAAAAGAAAAGAAAGGAAACATGACTGCTCCTAGATATGGTGGAGGAGAAAGTTTGTTATAGATATGTGGGAGAGCATAGCCAGAGGCAGGGACCTCTGGGAAAGTCCAGAGTGGACATGACCCTGAGCTGGGCCATGTCAGGAGAGGGGGAGGGGAAAGAAGAAGGGAGAGAAGGGAAGCAGGTACAGCAGTCAGGAGGCCCAAAAGGACAAAGAGAGCAGGAGACCAAAATGCTTGGATTACAGAGGAAAGAGCAGCCNATCCCCTGGGCTGGAGAGTTCTGGATAGGGAGCATGGGCTATACCAGCCATGGTATAGGGGGCCTGTAACAAGATGGAGGGAGAGCCTGGCGGTCAGGTCCACTTTGATGTGTTAAATAGGCACCTTAGCCATTTGTCCCAGGTTGAAACCTCACAAGTCTGGACATAAAGAAGGACATCTATAGCCAGCCCACACCCAGGCCAGTGCTGTATGCCCATGAGATGGAGCAGATTTAAGCACAGACAATTGTTCAAGTTTGTCAGCACAGCCTCTCCACCTCCATCCAGTACTTANAGCAGAGAAGGTAAGCCAGAAANGCTTTCCTCTAAACAAAGGGAGCTGGAAAAGGGTAGAATGCACATCCAGGAACCATGGGGAACATGGCAGAGAGGTGTGGCAGGGGTTTGGGACCAGGACACAGGAGACCTGAGAAGAATTGCCTNTGAACCTAACGATCACCAGTGTTGGAACTATTCACNTGCTTCATCACGTACAAGGAAGAAATTTGACTCAAATGCTTCTCTGGGACTGTCCTGTGAACCCCCAGCATGTATGATGCCAAGTTAGGGGTACAGATTAGTCTTAAGTCCCAGCTACTAAGGAGGATGAAGCAGGAGGATTGTTAATTCCAGGCCAGCCTAGGCTCTGAGTAAGTTTACTGCCAGCTCAGACAGTGGAGTCGGACCCTATCTTAAAAAAAGTACACAATGTTGGGGTTATAGCTTGATGGGCGAGTGACTGGCTAGTATGGTTGACATCCTAGATTAATCTCCTGGACTAAAAAAGAAATTTACAGGAAAAAAAGAAACAGAGAAAGAAACAAAAGAAAAAGCCTTTTTGCTTCCTCTTCTCCTCCCTTCTCTCTCCTCTCCTTCTTTCCTTTAATTTTTCTCTTGAAGCTGGAGCTCAAACCCAAGACCTTGCCCACTCTAGGCAAGCTCTGTACACTGAGCTATGACCCCGAGAACAAATGTGTTTTCCTTAAGCTATCTCATGTAATGTTGCAGGCTGGACTCCAAGTTCACGACCACTTGGAAGGCTGCTTGTTTTCCTCTTGTGTATTTTGCTTTGGTTCTCTCTACATGTTTGGAATTGAATTGCTAGGATTCCAGCAGACCATTCACTAACTGAGAAAAAGATCAACAAGTTCTTCTCCATCATTTAAAACCCCCAAAGAGAAAATTCTTTAATAAAACCNAACAGCAGCATTAAAAGACTCTTTAAAAAGCTGTTGTAAGAACATAACCCTAATAAAACCAACCCTCCCTAACTTTATCTCAGCATGTGTCAGACACATAAGAAGCACCCAGTGGTCATTCAGTGAGGTATTGAAAATTGATTTAAAGCAGCAGTAAGTCAAGGGAGCTGCAGTAGAGAGCTCTGCCCTTCACAGCAGAAGCAAACTTCATCCTCTCTCCTCCCCTGTCCTGAGAGGTCACATAGGAAAATCACGGCTCTACACACTGTTTGCATGCACATTCTGACTCTGTCTGCTGGAGCTGAGCTCCTGATGATTTTCTTCTATCCAAACCAAGTGTGTATTTTCCATTTAGAAGGGCACAGAGAAAATGTCCTAATCAGGGGAAGGATTCTTGAAAGGGACTCATNCAGGGCTAGGGCTCATGAGACAGACAGGTGTGAAAATGGCCAGGTGACATTGCTCACTGCATGTGATTATATTTAGAAGACTGAAATGACAGTTTATCTTTCATACATCTGAGACCCATCTGCATACTCCTCACATGTAAGCCATCCCTAGAAGTTATAAGGTAACATTGGCTATTTGGGATGTTACCAAAAGAAAAAATGGCACACATATAATTTGTACTAGAAGTTTCCTACCATGAACACTGAAATGGGGAAATTTGAACCTGAATGACAGTGCCCATTTTAGTGAAGGATACTACATTTTAACACCAAGTAAAAGAACAGAGAATTTCTTTTAAGGTAGGCATGTGGCAACAATGACCAGCAACACAGGCCCTGTCTGTGGGACTATTAATCCTACCGATGGAGAATAAGACCACTACCACAGTTTAAAGCCAAATTTGAAGCAAGCTTTAGTTAAATACTGGCCAGGTGGATGGGTTCTGGCCAGGACCATAGCCAGGTTCCCAGAAATGGCNCAGAATCACAGTTTGCAGNGGCNTAAGAAGGAAAACCCATACTTCATTGCATTTCCCATCAGGTTCAACCAGGGGCAAGCATACATCCTGATGTACCTCCAGCCTGTGACCCTCCTGCCCACATGTGATCAAGCACATCCAGTGCAGATGGGTCAAACAAACTCATTTAGGGGAGTGAAAACATGTGACTTGTTATCTCCCATAAACAACAGCCCCCAGCATTTCAGGAACTATCTGTCCTTGGGCAAGGGGCTTGCAAATCAGAGGCATTCTTGTTTCATGGATCTCTAAGGCATTGTAATTAAAGCTTAAAATAGTAACTTTGACTCTCACAGGACATGTGACATGACTAATTGTAGGTCAGGGACAGAGAAAGCTGGTGACCAGGATGAAGGGCATGATATGCCAANGCCACATGGGCTTGAAAGGCAGAAGTAGAAGCCCAGGNGTGATGCCCTGTCATCAGCAGGATAGGGAAATAGTGAAACCNACTTGATGTTCACTCCACACAGTGAAAACTTCGGGAGTGAGTTTGACTATTACTTAAGTGTAAAAGTCACCATTATTACCAGTAGTGTGACATCAGGCAGAGCCTTGGCAGGAGACATCCATGACTGCACCAGAGTCCCT
>LZPO01055344.1:45088-55146 GCA_001675575.1 Neotoma lepida
ATGAAGTCCGTAGTAGGGGCCATGAGTTCAGTTTTGGACATGTTGAGATTCTGATGACTTACCATTCAAGTGAAGCTAGCAAGCCATCAACTACANCTATGGGTCTAGATTCCAGAGGCAATCTGTCATATAAAGAGTATATGACATATAAGATATAAAGAGTACTCAGCATCTGGGTGATATCCGAAGTCAGTGGGTGTTGTGTGAATATTTCCTAGGGAGATTAACAAACTTGTATTCACCCACCAATATGAGACAAAAGAAACAATTCCACCCAGTCTAGCTTGGTGAGCCAGTGAGTTTAATTAGGTTACTCCCAGGAGCAAAGGGGAACTTACCAGTGACTACATGACTGAACACATCTCCCAGAAACTGCTAACTGACCATATAATCCTCAGGGAGGGATAGGGCCTTGTAAGCCCCTCCCTCCCAGCAATCATTAACTATTTTTGTTTATCCTCTGGGAGAATTTAGGCCCAGCAGTGATGGAACATTAATGGGCCCAGTTTTGTGTCTAGTGTGGGTAATGGAAGCTGCTGAGAGTTTAGGAGGACAATAGCCAGATCACACCTGAGGATAGTGTTCTGCAGAGGAAGTATGGCCTGAGTGTGGCCTACAACAGAGCCTATGGTAGATGCATTGCAGGCNGACTTCCTTCAGGACTGAAGTCCGTGCTTCTCAGCTTCTCACTGGTAGCCCTCAAGTCTTAACCCTTTTTGATAATGAGCCTTAGATGAGAGCCACCTTGCCCAGGGTTTTGAACCNAGAGAAGGGCGTCCACCTGCATCTCAACTTGGGATAAAGGAACAAGGCCATTCCAGCTTCATGCTTACTGTGGGACTGGCTAAGAGCTGTCTTGAGACTCCTGTGTGCCCTTCCCTTCCCCCCTCTTCCCGAAGCACAGTGTCACAAGTTTCCTGTGTTTACAGCTTCTTACAGTTGACATTTTGTGAAATCTTTCCATTTAATCGTGCTTTGCTTTATAAGACACACCAGGAAGCCTTTTTATTACAAGAGACACCAGTGCGTCATTTAACAAGAAAATGGGGCTCTTGGCTTGTCATGCTTATGAATTTCTAGGCAAAATTCAAAACACTTTCTCATAAAACCTTTATTCTGATCAACTTCTATCTTTCTGAATGGATTCCTAGAGCTTAATTGGAAGGTTCTNTGTAAGTCACCCTGCCTGGATTAAGTTATGGACANTCTCACCCTGAGGGCTCCCCTCCTTGCTTTGGGAAATTGCCTTCTTCATCTTTTTCCAGGCAGCCAGAAGAGGACCCCTGACCAGACTTGCTGCTTGGCTATTGTTCTTTTTTCCTTTACATCAGAGGTAGTGATGTCCCCTCCCTCTTTTAAGAAGAAAGAGAATCTCTGGCTTTTCATAGCTTTCTGACTTCTGTTATTTGAAATTTCAATACAGAGCACCCAGCGATGGTGTGAGCATAGATTCCTTTTATGCTTGCCTCTGGGAGTTCCTGGGAACAGATTTGTCAAGGGCTCAGATTCCCATGCGAACTTTACATTCTTAAGCCAAGAGCAAGGTTTATAATGAGATATGCAAAGTGCTCTTGTCCTTTTCATGGGGGTTTACTTGTACCTGAAGCAAAACACTAAAGCCTAAGATATAAGGAACACTGATCCCAGGAGCACGAAGACCCTTTGAAATGTACATATATGTAAAATAATTATTTCCAGGTAACNTATCATGGGCAGCCACCTGAGGTGGGGGCGGGGGGAACCATATTAGATTCACTTTTCTTCCTGCTTCCATTTCTGACCAGAGTGTGTCAGGAATTGGACCTAAACCATGGAAATCATGCATCAGTGAAAATCAGAGTGGGGTTTGATTTCTGTGGTGAAGCTGGCCAATAGGAGACCTGAGCAAGAAAGCTGTGTGGAATCAGGGAGTGCTGAGTGCTGAGATGCTCATGGGAGGAGACCAAGAGAGATTTCTTCCACTCTTGAGTCTGGGAGACAAACATCAGCCCAAGTGCTTTTGACATACTAAGCTAACTGAAGACATAATTCAAAAATTATATGTACNCTCTGTATTTCTGGAAAATAGTTTATAAAGAAAACAATGAGGAGAATAAAGAATTATAAAAAGTAGAGAAATTGTGACAAGTATCAGACAACACATGTTCACAGGAGTTACTTTAGGAACATCATTCTATTCAAAAGATTCCGAGCTGGGTGGTGGTGGCGCACGCCTTTAATCCCTGCACTCGGGAGGCAGAGGCAGGCGGATCTCTGTGAGTTTGAGGCCAGCCTGGGCTACCGAGTGAGTTCCAGGAAAGGTGCCAAAGCTACACAGAGAAACCCTGCCTTAAAAAAGAAAAAAAAAGAAAGAAAGAAAGAAAAAAGATTCCTTATGATGTAGTCAAGAAACAAAGTCCTGAGCTGGAGATGGCTCAGCAGTAAAGAGCACTGGCTGCTCTTCCAGAGGACCTGAGTTCGGTGCCCAGNACCCCTGTTGGGTAGCTCACAACTGTCTATAATTTCAGCTCCAAGAAATTCAATGTCCTCTACTGGTCTCTGAGGGACCCACACACACATGGCAGAAAAATACACATACATATAAATAAAAATAATTTTTTTTAAAAAAATTAAAAGAAACAAAGTTTGAGTGTAAAAAGAGCAAACACAAAAACATGGAAATAAGGGTTTGAAATTAAACTTCAGATAAAGAAGAGTAAAAACCAAAACATACTAAATAAGACCACTTGGTCATTTTTCATCCACAAAAACAAAGCCCTTGAGAAGACAGGACACTGGGAAACCACACATCAACATCATAGCCTCAATGCAGGGCCTTTNAGAGCAGTGGTGGGTGCTAGTGGAACATGCCTCACTCATTCCTGACAGCTCAAGCATACAACATATTGACAGGGACACAGCTTAAATAATATAAGTAATAGACATGATTCAATATTTATACACAAGTCTATAGCAGATATGACTTTGCCTCATGTTCTGAGAATACCAATAGGAATAGCTTACATGTGAGGCTATAAAAAATAATATATTCCTCAAAGCATAAAATATACAGACAGTTCTACTTGCAAATTATATACATTATACTAACAATAAAATCTAATAATTTAGTAATGAAAAGAAAGCCAAATCATTTTACTAAACATAGAAACAAATAACGAACTATAAAACACCTCGAAAATGATCATGTAAAGGTAGCAATATTCAGAGTCGAAGTAATATCATTACTTCTTTTAAGTGTAAAAGAAACAAAAGTAAAGGAAGTATTTGTTGCAAGAGACTAAAAAGAGAACAGTAATTGCAACAAAACCTCAGGAAATCAGAAAGATGAAAACACATTTTAAATTAATTAATAAAATTAATACATAATATATACTAAACCCAAACTTAATGCAGTTCAGTGATGAGGTAAAAGTCATTCAAAAGTGACACTGTAATAAATGGATATTGATGATGGAAATGAACCTTTACCTAAATGTACAAAAGAATTAAAAATGTGATTAAATTAAATGTGATTAAAGTAAAGCTTTGAATGCCATGGTAGTGCTCCATTGCTGGGACAAAATACACGGGAAAATCAGTATAAAACAGGAAGGGTTTCTCTTCTTGCTAATACCAGCACTTGGGAAGCTAAGGCAAGGACATGGAAAGTTTGAGGCCAGCCTGGGCTANAGTTAGGCTTTTTCATTTAGTGGTAACAAGAGTGAATGTTTTGTACTTGCACGTGTTGTTAGAAGCACTTTCCATGTTTTAGCTCATCTGGACTTTATAATGACCTGCTGTGGTAAGTAAGTGCCAGTCATGTCTTCAGTTTACAAAGAGAAGACTTAGGCATGAAGAGAGTAAACAACTTCTCTAAAATCATAAACATAGTGTGTTAAAGATTCGATCCCAGGGAGTCAGTAAAGTGTTCATAGACAAAAAAGATACAGAGAGGGGATGGATAGTGGAGGGATGAAAGTGACCAGAGTGTATTATAGTCATGTATGAAAATTTCAGAGTAAATTAATAAAAAGAACAAAAAGGCACCTTCATTTTCCCAAAGAATTAGAGACTTGATTTCTTTGGTCTGAGGAAGGACCCTGATGGTCTCAAAATCAGGGCCAACTTCCAACAAAGGGAATGATGTTTATAGGACAGTGGCAACCTCTCTCAAGCCACATGGTTCAAATGGGAAAAGGCTTAATGTGGAAGGAAGAAAGAGAACATTTTCAAAGCTTGGGAAAGAGCCCCGAGCAGTTGCAGAGGACCTGGGTTCAATTCGCAGCTCCCACAGGTTGGTTCATAACCATCTGTAACTCTTCTGGCCTCCTTAAGCAGCAGGCACACATGTGGGGCAAAGGGCATACATGCAAACCAAAGAGCCATACACACACACACACACACACACACACAAAACAACAACACAACAACTGAAATGAATAAATAAACAAACAAACAAACAAACACCGGGCTGACATTGGTCTGGCTGAACCACAGAATGTTAACTCTTTTNGACATTGCTTGACATTGCCAGGTGGCCTTCAGCACCAGGAACAAACGATATCTGGAAACAGTCCTGTATGATATGGGTTGCTTTCACTTGTGATTTTTAAACCAATATTGTTTCTGTGAGCTTGGAAACATTGTCCTTCAGTCCTGAGTGTGCTATGGAAATTAAAGATACAGTTTCCAGCCAGGCTACCTCCCTAGAGGGTGCAAGCTGAGACTAGGTGTCATCACACATTCATAAGGTGGAAAGACAACTGGAAATTGTCCTGTTTCCACACTGTTTTCTTGGTTTGTATCTTTCCTAGTTATATTGGTTTGAACAAGAATAGTCCCCATAGACTCATATTGCATGCTTAGTCCCCAGTTGATGAGCTGTCAGGGAAGGATTAGCAGTGAAGGAAACCATCAACAACAGGAAGCTGATAAATGTAACTGGACAGATAGCTGATGATACAAATGTAACTGAACTAGAGGNCTGAGTGCCAGCTCCAGCAAGCAGTAGAACTTGGCAGCTTTGGTCATGTGGTCTGGCTTTAGAGTAAAGGACACAGGAGAAGTAAAGGTGTTGTGNAATCTTGCTCTGCTTCTAAGGAAAGCGGCTGAGGCCAAGCCTTTGGCAGGGANAGTCACTGCATGGAGGCCTGGAGAGGCCGCTGAGTGAAGCTGTAGCCTGGGTTGCATTGGAAAGCCCAAGATGTTGGAGATGCCAGAGTTGTGGGATACCTGCTGAGGAAAGCTGCTGACAGGAAGTGGAATCAGCCCAAGAGACAGAAGTGTGTTGCAGTCAACACGACTCAAAGGAATTGGAGATCTGAAGAATGCCTTGATGTTAAGACATGGATGCAGAATTTGGAGTTTGCCCTGCTGGGTTTCGGTCTGGCTTTGGTCCAGTATTTCCTCACTATGCTCCCTTTCCTCCTTTTTTGGAATGGTAATGTATATCCTGTGCCATTATATGTTGGAAATNTGTGATCTGCTTTTTGATTTTACCCGGTGTTGCAGTTAAAGAGATTGCCTTGAGTCTCAGAAGAGACTTTGGACTGAAGACTGAAAGACTACNGAGATGTTTGAAGTCAGACTTAATGCATTTTATATAATGATATGGCTACATTATGATATGGCTACATGTCTATGGGTGCCAGGGAGTGGAATGTGGTGGANTGAATGAGAATGGCCCCCAGAGGCTCATATATCTGCATGCTTATTAGTCCCCAGTTGATGAACTGTTTGGAAAAGATTAGAAGGTGTGGTCTTGTAGTAGGAGTATTCTTATTGGAGGAGGAGGGTTGCTGGGTGAGGGCTTTGAGGTTTCCCTCCTCCCCTCCCTCGCCCCTCTCTCTCTGTCATTCTGCCTGTTGCCTGTGGATCAGTATGTAAAACTTTCAGGTACTGCTCTTGGATGTAAAACTCTCAGCTGATGCCTGTCTGCCTGTTGTCATGCTTCATGACAACAGAAAAGAAACTAAGACATTAGTCTATTTTTGTCTTATATACAATAGCCAAAGTTTTTAGTTTAATGCTCTGGGCGGGATTGGAAACGATGTATCTACTCCTCTTTGATGGAAACATGACTGCTTCCAGCACAAGTCCAAAGTGGATCGCTTATGCAGACTCTGAGAGTGCACAGAAGTCTATGCAACAATGCCATCATCACGCCTTCTAGAGATTCAGATTTTCCCACCTTGGGCCTAGACTTGGCAAAGCAGACTTGCCTCCACACACCATGCATATCTATACCATGCACTAGTATATATGGTTGAATTGTGCACCTCCAACNGTTATACTGCCATGGACGACTAGTATTGATAGAGAAGNGAGGGAAGGGAAGAAAGGTGGATAGGGNAAGTCTTAGACATTCTCTGGTTCAGCTATAAGAGTTTCTTCAGCAAAGGAAGTGGGCAGTTTTTGAGGTCCAGCTCCCTAAAGTGTGTCTGTCTCAGTGTCTTTGTGATGTCCAGTCACTGATAGATAGGAACAGCTTGTTGGGAAGAATAGCCTCACAGGCGTGCGGTGGTTGCTTCACAATGTAGCCATTGGCTATTATGTCCCTTTGGTGGAAATGTGAAAAGNGTATTTCCACAGCTCCAATAGACATACTTTTCTACCCCTGCAGTAGTGCTTCAGCCTCATATCCTTCCTGGAGTAGAAGGCTCTTCCAGTGTAGCTTCCCTCCTCTCCCAGNGCTCTACCTTCTAATCTCAAAACTATTTATTCTTCCACTGTTATATAAGACTTCAGACTTTCCCCAAATGCTAATCTTTTTTCGGGTTATATTAGACATGAAAATATCCTGACCTTTAATTAATTCCTATGCTGAAAAATTCTGTTATTTTCCCTCATGACTGAAGACATGCCTTAAATCATTTGGGTGGCCCAGGATAAATGGTTGGCTAATTACTTATTTGGGGGAATGTTTCTTTTCTATTCTTCACTGCCAAACTTTTCACTAAAACCATGAGATCTCCTCTTTTTGCTTCCCACACTGCACACTTGGGCACAGAACATCTCTGGAGAACACAAAACAGATGTTGCAAATAGAATCACAGGTCATATTACAACACTTTGCTCAATAAGTGTATACATCAGGGATGTCAAGGCCATCTACCACAAAGCATTGCTCATCTATTTGTGGTGGTGCTGGGCAAGCCTGCTGTACCACTAGTCACACAGAAGGATAGTACAGGGCTGGGGATATGCTNGGTGGCAGAGTGCTGCATTTGATTCCCAGAAGCACATAAAGGTCTGTGATACTTAATAATGATAATAAATGTCACTGCTTTATCTAGTCAACATACTCTGTTTTCATCACTAATGTGTATTACTTTTATTTATAGGAAAGTTTTTGGTTTAAAGCAGTGTGCCCATTACACAGACAGCAGGCTCCTGCGTTTATGGAAACCCCGACTGCAGCAGTGGGCTATGTTCAGTGATGACTCAAGCCTTAGCTCTGTGTGACTGCACTCTATGATGCTCATAAGACGGCAGAATCATCCGTGGTGCATTTCTCAGAATGCAGTGCCACAAGAACAGAGTATTGGGCTAAAATAAAACTTCTTTGATTTAAGCAAAGAAAAAGAAGAACCAGGAATAGACCAGAGGAAAGACTGATGAAGATGAGATGGAGAGAAGGGGGGAACTGTGAAAATCTTATCTCCACAGCTCAGTAGACATGTCCTCAAGTTGGAAACTTGTAGTCTCAGGCTTTAATGAAGAGGTCATCACCCTGATAGAATCTGAAACACTGATATCATGATATCACACCTGGTATTCAATGCTATTTCTGAAGAAATTTCACATTGTATTTATATTTTGTTCAACAAAATAGATTTAATATATTTCACCAGAAATTACTAAACAATAAATAAAACATTTAGAACATTCATTTCCATGGAAGTCTTTAGAGCTGCACAATTCTAGAACAGTGGGACACTATCCAGCATGACACCCATACAGTGACATGAATAAACACTGACAATCTGACAAAACAGGCTGTGTTTCCATGAAGAGCTGACAGGTCACACAAACATAAGCATAAGGTTGAACTATACCTCAAAGCTTTGTCCACACTGTTCACAAAATGTCATGCAGTCAATTTTATAAACATGTTCCATTTGGTAATATATTTATTATATTATAATACATTTAATATATTATAGTTGTGTGAACTAACATTTGGAACTTCATTGGGGTATTTAGGATCGTGTCCAGAGAAGTTGGATGAGCCTATATGCAGGGAAACTGTGGCTCTCATATGCATGCAAGGCCTAGGTCATTTGCCCAGATGATGTGTCTTTCAACTGGAAGGAGGAGGATTTANTAGTCACTTGAAGAACATACAACCACATTCCACTGTAGCTAGGAAAGAAACAAAACTACAAATCATTGCACTGACCTCTCANGCATTCATGAGAATTTTGCATATTTTNATTTTGTAATAGCTTTGTAAGAGAAATGAGGAAACCCATGCTCTCACTGATGCTGTCCCAGCTNATGGTCTGAAACGCACTTTCCTTACACTGTTCTTGTCTCATCTCCTAATTTACAAAGTCTAATTGTCTTTCCTCAGACTCAGAAAACTGGATGAAATCTCCCCCCGTGTGTGAATTGAAGCCATGTGGTTGGGAAACCAGGGACAACTAAAAGGAAAGAGGAGAGAGAGCCTATATGCTCAGTGTAAACTAGAGACTATTGAAGTATCTATAGACTAGTTGAAGCTATCAGAGGTCATGGTAGGAGGCTATAAAAGACAGTGAGTTGTTTGGAAGTGAATATGTGAAGAGATGATAGGACGAGCAATTACAACTAGGGCAGCAACTTAAAAATGAACAGAAAATGCAGTCAGAGAGACAGAATGAGCATCATGACACAGACTGTAGCATACTAAGAGAGGAATAGTGAGGTCGTATTACATATGACAACACATTCCAAGAGAAAGAAAACAAAGCAGAGCAGAGACATATAAAAGGAGAAAAATCACACACTCACATATGTGTGTGTAGATATGTGTGTGTATGTGTGTGTATATACATATACATACACACATACATCATGGAGATGAGATCATGGAGAGAGTAGTTTCAAGGGCATGATAGAGATGGGGCCTAAGTGAAAATTTAAATGTCAAAAAATATTGAACAAGGTGTGTTATGTGCCAAACACTGNGTTAAGGAAGNAAGCAGGTGAGAAGTGACAGTTGGGGCTATACCAAAGGGTAGAGAAAGCAGGTACAAAGGGAGGGAAGATCTGAGCAGTTATCCAATGGATTCTCACCGGAGAAGACAGGAAAATTCACATTCATCTTGTATTAACTCGAATCTAGAAACAACATAAGAGAAGTTCAAGTTGGCCTGTAACACTTACTTTTGTCAACAAATACATCTTAAGAGATAAAAATTACACTTTTGCAACATATTAGCTTTATTAAACAGTTACGTAATATAGTTCAAAANTTAAGGTAAAATAATAAATGTCAAAGATACCTTTTGTTTATATTAATTTGGAAAGCCTAGCATATTAAGTTAGCAAATAATTTTTACCAGATGATTTTGGATCCATAGAAAGCTGAGGTTCAGAAGCCCCTGCCAACTCCAAGTGAGGAGAGCACTGCCCGGCTTCTCCACAGTGAGGAGAGCACTGCCCGGCTTCTCCACAGTGAGGAGAGCACTGCCCGGCTTCTCCACAGTGAGGAGAGCACTGCCCGGCTTCTCCACAGTGCGTAGAGCACTGCCCGGCTTCTCCACAGTGCGTAGAGCACTGCCCGGCTTCTCCACGGTGCGTAGAGCACTGCCCGGCTTCTCTGCACATTGTTGTTTACACACCCTTGTCTTTGATACACTTGATTATGTCCCTCTTTCCTACCGCCTCCCACTCCAACCTCATTCTTACTGGACACGAAGAGTGAACTGGAGTGCTGTGAGTCTGGACATGGTTTGTATGCTGCCACTGCGAGCAACGTGCTGTTAGTGCAGCACTCCATGACTGCTGACCGTCTATGGCTTTTATCCAATACTGTATTCCTTACAAAATTAAGTACTGTAAGTTTAATGACTCAAAAGTTGTCATTAAGTACT
>LZPO01055344.1:74987-91731 GCA_001675575.1 Neotoma lepida
CTACTGCTACAACAAAACATCATGACCAAAAAGCAAGTTGGGGAAGAAAGAGTTTATTTGGCTTATGCTTCCAGGTCACACTCCATTGTTGGAGGAAGACAGGACAGGAACTCAATCAGGGCTGGAACCTGGAGGCAGGAGCTGATGCAGAGGCCNTGGAAGGATGCTGCTTCCTGACTTGCTTCCCCTGACCTGCTCAGACTGCTTTCTTATAGAACCCAGGACCAGCAGCCCAGGGATGGCACTATCCACGATGGGTTGGGTCCTCCCCCATTGATCACAAATTGAGAAAATGCCTTACAGCTGGATCTTATAGAGGCATTTCCTCAACTGACGCTCCTTCCTCTCTGATGACTCTGGCTTGTGTCAAGTTGACACACAAACCAANCAGTTCAGTTGNCATCTGTTGTAATGTCTCNTTTTTCCATATCTAATCTTATTAATTTGGATCTTTCATCTCTTTCTATTGGTCAATTTGTCCAAGAGTTTGTCAATCTTATCCATCTTTACAAAGAATCAGCTCTTATTTTCATTGATTCTTTAATCTTTTCATTTTTATTTTGTTTATTCCTGTCCTGGTCTTAGTTATTTCTTTATAGCTACTACCTTTGGGTTTAGTGTGATGTTATTTTTCAATTGCCTTAAGGTTCATCACTGAGTTATTAATTTGAGATATCTGATTCTATGATTTAAGGATTAGAGCTATAAATCTCCCTCTTAGCACCTTAATTGTGCCCCATAGGTTTTGGTATGTAGTATCTTTGTTTTTATTTAATATAGAAATTTTTAAATTTCCATTTTGATTTCTTCGGTGACCTGTTTGTTGCTCAGTCACGTGTTATTCAGTCTCCATGTGTTCATGTATTTTCTGTAGTTCATGTATTTTCTGTAGTTCATGTATTTTCTGTAGTTCATGTATTTTCTGTAGTTCATGTATTTTCTGTAGTTCATGTATTTTCTGTAGTTCATGTATTTTCTGTAGTTCATGTATTTTCTGTANTGTCTCTTACTATGGATTTCCAGGAACTGATGATTTTTTGTTCCATTGTGGTCTGAATGAATGCAGGAAGTTACCTTGACTTTCTGTACTTACTAAGACTTCCTTTGCGTCCTAGTATGTGATTTTCTTTAGAGTATGTTCCATAGGCAGCTAAGAAGAGTCTGTATTCTGCCGTGCTTGGGTGGTATGTTCTGTAGATGTCTGCTAAGACCATTTTCTCTATGGTATCCCTTAGTGCTACTGTTTCTCCATTTATTTATTTATTATCTAGATGACCTGTCCCTTGGTGTGAGTGCATCATTGAAGTCACTACTACTGTGTTGGCATTAATCTGTGGCTTCAATGTCTAGTAGTATTTGTTTTATGAAATTGGGTGCACCTGAGTTTGGTGTATATAAAATTGTAACATCTCTTAATGAATTGTTCATTTGATTAGATTGAAGAATCTTTCCTTATCTGATTAGTTTCCACTTGATGTCTATCTTTTTGTTAGATATTAGAATAGCAGAGCCTGCTTGAGTCCTGGTCCCATTTGCTTAGAATACTTTTCTCCATCTTTTCATGCTAAGGCAGGGTCTATTGTTGGAGATGAGGTATCATGGTAGTTTGAATGTAATTGGCCCCCATAATNTCATAGGGANTGGCACTATTAGAAGGTGTGGCTTTGTTGGAGTGGGTATGGCCTTCCTTGTTGGAAGAAGTGTGTCACTGTGGGGGCAGACTTTGAGGTTTCCTATGTTCAGGACACTNCCCAGTGTCTCAGTTGACTTCCTGTGGCCTGTATATCAAGATGTAGCCAGCACCACATCTGCCTGCATGCTACCATGCTCCCCACTATGATGATAATGGACTGAACCTCTGAAACTGTAAGCAAGCCACCCCAATTAAATGTTTTCATTTGTAAGAGTTGCCATGGTCATATTGTGTCTTCATAGCAATAGAAACCCTAACTAAGACAGAATTGGTACCAGGGAGTGGGGTGTTGCTGTGATAGGACTGACCAGGTTTTTGTTTGGAAGAAATGTGGACGTTGGTACTTTGGGTTATGAAAGCAGTGGAATGCTTTAAGCACTGCTTAATGGGCCATACTAGTGGGAGCATGGAAGACAGAGATGCTAAGAGTTATTTGAACTGAAACTCANTCAAGAAGTTTCAGAGGAGAAGAATTTTAGTATGTTGCCTAGTGATTATTCTTACAATATTTTGGTGAAGAAAGTGAATGCCTTTTGCCCTTATCCGAAGAGTCTGCCTGAGGCTAAAGTGTTTTGGATTAATTCCATTGGCAGAAGAAATGTCAAAACACCCTAGGATAGACTCTGTCGTGTTGTTTTTCGTGTTAACTCTAATGAAGATTTCTAAGGAAAAGGAGCAAGCTGAGTAGGGTAAATTACAAAATGGAAATTTTGAGGAGAAAAGGGGCACCAGGAAGTAGAATGGAGTAGAGTTTTGAGTTTAAGGAGATAAACAGATTAAGAAATGGAAAAAAGAGTGGTGACCTCAGGGCAAGATCCCACCCAGCTAACTTGTGAAAAGAAATTAAAGAAAAGCTGAGTGTGGTGGTGCAAACCTTCAATCTCAACAGGCAGAGGCTGATAGATCTCTAAATTTGAGGCCAGTCTGGTCTACAGATCCAGTTTCAGGATAGCCAAGCTTAGGCAATGAAGGAAACCATGGGAAACAGAAAGTTGGTGGAGATGTAATTGAAGGAGGGGGCCATGTTCCAGCCTCAGCAAGCAGCAGAACTTGGCAGCTTTGCCCTCATGGTTCTGGCTTTAGAGATAAGGATAGAAGAAATGGGTTATGGAAGTTGCCTCTGCACCTAAAGAAAGCCACTAAGGCCAGGCATGTGTCAGGGTGTCTCTGAATGGAGGCCTAGGGGAGAGTCTATTGCTTGAAGCTATGAAGTTGAAGCCTGGATTGCCTTGGAGACCTCAAGATGTTGGAGATGCTAGAACCGTGGGATCCTGCTGAGGAGAGCTGCTATCACGGAGTGGAATCAGCCCAAAAGAAAGAAGTGTGTTGCAGTCAACAAAGCTGAAAGGAATTGGAGATCTGAAGAGCATTTTGACATGCTCTTCAGAGATGCAGAGTTTGGAGTTTGTCCAGATGGTTTTCAGTCTTGTTTTGGTCCAGTATTTCCTCACTATGCTCCCTTCCCTACATTTTGGAAGAGTAGTGTATATCCTATGCCATTATATGTTAGAAGTATGTAATCTGCTTTTTGATTGATTTTTACAGGTGATTATAGTTAAGAGATTTCATGAATCTCAGAGGAGACTTGAGCTTTGGACTTTAAAACATTATTGAGAATGTGATAGACTATGGGGACTTTTGAAGTTGGACTAAATGATTTTTGCATTATGATANTGTTACAAGCTTATGGGGGCCAGGGAGTGGAATGTGGTNGTTTGAATGTAATTGGCCCCCATAATCTCATAGGGANTGGCACTATTAGAAGGTGTGGCTTTGTTGGAGTGGGTATGGCCTTCCTTNTTGGAGAAAGTGTGTCACTATGGGGGCAGACTTTGAGGTTCCCTATGCGCAGAATACTGCCCAGTGTCTCAGTTGACTTCCTGTGGCCTGCATAGCAAGATGTAGCCAGCACCACATCTGCCTGCATGCTACCATGCTCCCACTATGATGATAATGGACTGAACCTCTGAACCATAAGCAAGCCCCCTCAATTAAATGTTTTCCTGTATAAGGGTTGCTGTGGTCATGGTGTCTCTTCACCACAATAGAAACCCTAACTAAGATAGGTGTGTTTCATGTAGATGCATTCTGTTTTCTAATCCCATTGACTAGTCTATACCTTTTTTTTTTATTTTTAATTAATTAATTTATTTTTTTGGTTTTTTTGAGACAGAGTTTCTCTGTGTAGCTTTGCGCCTTTCCTGGAACTCACTCGGTAGCCCAGGTTGGCCTCGAACTCACATAAATCCGCCTGCCTCTGCCTCCCGAGTGCTGGGATTAAAGGCATGCGCCACCACCGCCCGGCTTAGTCTATACCTTTTAATTAGAGAATTGAGGCCATTAATATTCAGATCTGTTGAAAGGTATGTATTAATTCTTGCTATTTTGTTGATTTTTATGGTGTTTGTTTTTTTGATCTCAACATACACCAGCTATCCTAGCATTATGTATCTTTTTTCATTGAAGAGTCTTGGATGTGTATGTCCTCCCCTTCATTGTCAAGTTTTCCTTCCTGCATTCTCTATAGGGCTGGCTTAGTGATCACGGATTTCTTTAGCCTGTTTGTATCATGGGGAGTTTGTCTTTCTCCTTCAATTGTGACAGATAGTTTTGTTGGGTAAGGAGTCTGGCTTGGCATCTGTGTTCTTTCAAGGCTTAAGTCACAAGCTTCAAGCTCTTCTGCCTTTTGAAGTTTCCATTGAGAAGTCAGCTGTTGTTCTGACAAGTGTGCCTTTCTTTGTGGCATAGGCTTTCTCTCCTGCAGCTTTTAATGCTCTTTCTTTGCTCTGTATATTTAGTATTTTGACTATAATATAGCACATGGAATTTCTTTTCTGGTCCTGTCCGGTGTCTTGTGTGTCTCTTATACCTTGACAGACATCAATTCCCTAGATTTGAGAAATTTTCTTCTATGATTTTATTGGAAGTATTTTTTTTGTCCCAGCCCTGGAATTCTTTTTCTATGCCTATGATTCATAGATTTGATCTATTCATAGTCTTGCAAAGATCCTGAATATTCCATTCATGGGCTTTTTACATTTTTATCCTTTTCTTTGAATAACCGAGTTCTTCTCTCTTGCTGCCTCCAGGCCCTGCTATTCTGTGTTCTACACAATCTATTCTTTAGGCAAGGCTTTCCACTAAGTCTTNGTTTGAATTTTTCATTTCTAGTTTCATTTCTGTTTTTTTTTCCCCTTCAGTATTTCTGTCTCTCTATTGACTGCTACTTGGCCTGCATAGCCCCCAAATAACTCATTCGGGAGAATGTTACACTGAGTTCACTCTTGTATCTCTGTTTCATTCAGTTGATTATGGGTTCTTTGTGTGTGTGTGTGTGTTTAGGGGCTTCAGTCAGCTCATTTGTATCCCCTTCACATCCATTCAAGGATTTACTTGTGTTTTCTTTGAATTTGTTGGACATGTGTACAACTCTCCTTTTGAACTCTGGGCCCTGCGTTTTGTCTCAGTTGCTCTCCTTTGAGACCATACGATGGGACTGGTGATTCCTAGGGAGGGAGCCATGTTGGCTTGCTTTTCCGTATTGCTATATTATGAGGCATCAAGAGTTAGGTTGCTGGTTACATTTTTTTTTAATATTATGTTTTGGCCCACAACACAGGTCTAATGTACCCAGTCTTGTGCAGTGGCTGGAGGTCCTATGCAGGTGGCTGGGGGGGGGCTTTAGGTAGTCCCTGACAGGAAGGGGTGGGGAGAAGAGGCATGTGGTCCCTGATGGGTGAGTGAGGCTTTGGGGATTCCAGGGCAGAGAGGGGTCAGGAGGCTGAGGTGTGGGCTTACTAGCCTGGGTCTCCAGGCCTCATGGGGCAGCTGGAGGGTCTCTGTTAGGTTGAGAGCAGGACTTTGGGGAGGAAGCATGGGGTCACTTGTAAGGATAGTCAGGCCCTGGAAGGGTCCCCAGCAGTCAGTGAGCAGTGCTTCAGAGAGTTCAGAGCCAGAAGGAGCCAGTAGAAGAGGCATGGAGTTCTGAATGGGTGGCAGGAAGGATTTTGTTGGGGGTTGGGAGGCTGAGTCTCTTATACACATCTAGATGTGTATAAGTGAGCAGTGCTTCAGAGAGTTCAGAGCCAGAAGGAGCCAGTAGAAGAGGCATGGAGTTCTGAATGGGTGGCAGGAAGGATTTTGTTGGGGGTTGGGAGGCTGAGCTGGGGACCTGGAGGAGAGGGGGAGGTGGTGGTGCAGGGTACTTATGGGGGTCACTGGACCTCCCTCGTGGGGCAGCCTCCTTCCTGGCAGGCAGCGGGGAGGGCCTTGGGCTACCACCAAGGAACATTTGCTGAGCAGGTTGTGTGAGGCAGATCAGTGCTAGGTGCTTCAGTGGAGTAAGTATTTAATTCCCACAGCTGTCCTGTAACACAGGCACTGGGGGTCCCTCTATCCACAGGGATGCCTTTGAAGACTCCCATTGGCTATCTGAAAACTTGGACACTGCCAAGCCCCACACAAAGTCTGTTTCTTCCTTCCCATACACACATGATCAACTCTCCCTACATGGCTTCAGTCTGGCACATCTGAATTACCAGCGTCACCACTGGAAAGTAAAACAGGGCTGTTTAAAATAAGCCCNGCTGTGCTGGAGTCCTGAGATGACTAACCAGGCAGGTAGCGTACACACCTGTATGAACCAGATGGAAGGATTCATGTCCTGAGTGAGATCATGCTACCCAGAATGGCTCAAGACTTAAATAAGACTTTACTNCCTGCATTCTGCGTTTCCCGTTCTCTGAGGCTGACCACGGGTAAGCNAAACCTTGGATGAGGGAGGATTATTCTTTAAGGTAAGGACTGTTACTGGCCCTGTTTTACAGATAAGGGAGAGGCAAACAGAGAAGTGGTTAAACAGCTCAGCCAGAGCCACAGAAAGAAAGTTCTAGAACTACAGGGTTCAAATGCAGGTGGCGAGGCTCCAGCACCCACATTCTCTCACCCTGTTTCAGACTATCTCTGTAATGGCGCTCCCACACGGTGTCATAGTCGCCTCTGTCTCCTCTTCAACTCAACTGCTCTCCTAAGGAAACCATGGAGAATATGAAGAAATAATGAACGGTCCACTCTGAAAGCAAACGCTCTTTGCAGGTGCGCGACTAATATCATCCACCAGGTGGCAGTCACGGTCTCCAGATAAAATTGCCTCTCTTTTTAAGCCCCTCTCTTTGGAGCAACAACTCAAATTTTTATTACCAAAAAAAATAAGTGGTCTGAATTAAAAAACAAGACAAAACAAGACAAAAAAAACCCCACGACTCTCTGATTGAGCTTTCTGAAGTGGCGTTTGGAGAAGGCACATTTCTCACTCGCATGCACTGTAGGACGGATGATCAAGGCTTCTTTCCTGCGCTGGAGGACTACGGTGGGGGGAGGCATAGGGTGGGGGGAGGCAGTGCAGGCAGAGACAGGGTGCTGCCATAGTACGCAGCATAGAAGCCAGGGATAGTGAGGAGAGATGTGGTTCTGGGCCACAGAAGATGTGAGCTGCTCCACAGTTCTCACCAAACAGATGCAAGAACTAAGAGGAAAGAGCTCATGGGGCCCCACCACTACCTGATGCTAACACAGGTAAGAGATGATGGAGAGAGAGCCGTTTTCTTCAGTGTTGTAGCCACCATGTTTCTGGAAACAAACTCACACTCATAACCTTAAGAAGCCCGCTGAGTTCCCCCTGCACACAACCATGACAGTATAAGAGGGGCTAGTTGGGAGGAGTGGGAGGAAGCATGAATGTGATATGTGCATGTATGAAATCCGTTATTATGTGGAACCAATATATTCTAACAAAACAAAGAAATTAAATTTTATTTTATTTATTCTTCTCTCATGCTTTACATCCTGACAGCAGTTTCCCCTCCCTTCCCCCCCACACTGCCCCTCTCCCCCAGATCCACTCTTCCTCTGTTTCCTTTCAGAAAAGAGCAGGGCTCCCAGGAATATCAACTGAACACGGCATAGCAAGTTACAATAAGACTAGACACAAAACTGCTCATATCAAGCTGGACAAGGCAACCCACTAGGAGGAAAAGGGTCCCAAAAGAAGACAAAAGAGTCAGAGACAACCCCCCACTTCCACGCTTAGGAGTCCCACAAGAGCACCAAGCTAAACANCCACAGCATGTATGCAGAGGACCTAGTGCAGGGTCCATACAGGGTCTGTGATTGTCACTTCAGTCTCTGTGACCTCTTATGAGCCCTGCTTAGTTGATTCTGTGGGCCGTGTTCTCCTGATGTCCTCAACCCCTCTGGCTCCTACAATCCGTCCTTTCTCTCTTCCTCAGGCTTCCCTGAGCTCTGCCTAATGTGGATCTCTGCATCTGTTACCCTCAGCTGCTGGAGGAAACCTCTTTGATGATTGGGCTAGGCTCCGATCTATGAGTATAGCAGAGTGTCGTTAGGAATCATTTCATTAACTTTTTTCTTTTTGATAGCTGTGTTTGGTTCCGTCTTATGTCTCTGGGCTATCCAGCCTCTAGGTCCTGGCCCTCTATGAAGTGTCAGACATAGGCTCCCTCTTATGGACCTCACGTTGGACCAGTTATTGGTTGGTCACTCCCACCGGTTCTGTGCCACCATTGCCCCAGCACATCTTGCAGGTAGAACAAATTGTAGGTTGAAGATTTTGTGGCTGGGCTATTATCCCAGTTCCACTACTGGAAGCCTTGCCTGGTTACAGAAGATGGCCGATTCAGGCCCTGCATTCCCCGTTAAAAGGAGTCTTTGCTAGTGTCACTCTCATAGATTCCAGGGAGTTTCTACTGCACTAGGTTTCCACATTGCTCCCTAGGAGCCCCCCAATTCCAGCCATCTTTCCCTGCATTCTCTCCCTCTACCACCACCCCTCCAGCCTGATCCCTCCTGTTCCCATCTCCACCCTCCCCTANTCTACCTGCAAAATCTATTCTATTTCCCCTTCCCAGGGAGATTTATGCATCTTCCCTTGAGCCCTCCTTGTTACCTAGCCTCTCTGAGTCTGTGGATTGTAGCATCGTTATCCTTTACTTAGCAGTTAATATCCACTTACAAGTGAGTACGTAGATGTTTGTTTTTCTGGGTCTGGGTTACCTCACTCAGGATGATTATTTTCTAGTTCTATCCATTTGTCTATAAATTTATGATGTCATTTTTTTTAACAGCTGAGTAACACTCCATTGTGTAAATGTACCACATTTTCTTTATCCATTCTTTGGTTGAGGGACATCTAGGTTGTTTCCAGTTTCTGGCTATTATGAATAAAACTGCTATGAACATAGTTGAGGAAGTATCTTTGTGGTAGAGTGTCCTTTGGGTATATACCCAAGAGTAGTATAGCTGAGTCTTGAGGTAGATCAATTCCCAATTTTCTGAGGTACCGCTATATTGTTTTTCATAGTGGTTGAACAGTTTGCACTCCCATCAGCAATGGAGGAGTGTTCCCCTTGCTCCACATCCTCGCCAGCATGAGCTGTCACTTGTGCTTTTGATCTTAGACCTTCTGACAGGTGGAAGATGGAATCTCAAAGTAGTTTTGATTTGCATTTTCTTGATGGCTAAGGATTTTGAACATTTCTTTAAGTGTTTCTCAGCCATTTGAGATNCCTCTGTTGAGAATTCTCTGTTTAGCTCTGTACCTCATTTTTTTAACTGGATCATTTGGTTTGTTGATGTCTAGTTTTTGGAGATCAGCCCTCTGTCAGATGTAGGATTGGTGAAGATCTTTTCCCATTCTGTGGGCTGCTGTTTTGTCCTATTGATGCTGTCTTTTGCCTTATAGAAGCTTTTCAGTTTCATGAGGTCCCATTTATTAATTGTTGATGTTTGTGTCTGTGCTATTGATGTTCTGTTCAGGAAATTGTCTCCTGTGCCAATGTGTTCAAGGCTGTTCCCTACCTTCTCTTCTATCAGGTTCAGTGTACCTGGATTTATGTTGAGGTCTTTCATCCACTTGGACTTGAGTCTTGTGCATGGTGATAGAATTGGATCTATTTGCAATCTTCTCCATGCTGACATCCAGTTAGACCAGCACCATTTGTTGAGATGCTTCCTTTTTTCCATTGTGTATTTCTGTTTTCTTTATAAGAAATCAGGTGTCCATACATGTGTGGATTTATGTCTGGGTCTTTGATTTGATTCCATTGATCCACCTGTCTGCTTTTATGCCAATACCATGCAGTTTTTATTACTATAGCTCTGTAATACAGCTTAAAGTCAGGGATGGTGATACCCCTAGAAGTTCTTTTATTGTACAGGATTGTTTTAGTTATCCTGGTTTTTTTTTTTGCCAAAACAAAAATTTTAAAGATGACATTCCTTGTCATGCATTCCATTAGCCAGCAGTGGGTATAGGAACATATGCTACCCCCAAGGTGACATCATCATGACTGTCAGAAAAGGGCCTTCTTACCTCATCTCTCCCCTTCACCCTCNGCTGGATNGGCTATGCATTTCTAGACATCACCATTCTGTTCCTGAGGGTGGACATAGTCTGATTAGAAGAGTGTAGTGGCNNTGGTGGGAGGCTGCGATGATCTCTGTTACCAATCGCCTCAACCTTCCAAAGCGAACCCCAAGACTTCCCTTGGCAAGAGGTCTAATTCCATAGGAGGGTAAGGGTGAAGGTTTTGTTTACCTGCTGGTTTGAAGCAATCAGGACAGATTTACAGTGCTTACTTTAAACAAATGATGTTGTCAACCCTCAGTGTGAAGTAACTACTTTTCTTGAGAAATGATTTCCCTTTACAGCCTGGATTCCTTATGTGTGACAGGCAGAGGGTGCAGCACCCCGGTTTAAAGGTATCAGATGGCTCAAATGNACTCTTAGGTCAGCAAGCGGCTCTTCAGGTTGTCACTCAATCTTAGGTTAAGGTCAACCTGTCTCCATTTTTAACCCCTGTGAATGAGAGGGCTGTGGGCCCCGAAGGGCCCAGCTCAAGGCTCTGCTTTGGAAGCTGAACTCCCTTCTGGGGAGTAAGAGACAGTTCTCTTAAACCCACTGGCTGGAAACTGCCTCGACAGCACTAGACCAGCACACACTTGAGTTCTTGGTTTTTAAGTTCAGTCTCCTAGTTAGACAACCCACACCATCACTTTGATCTCGCTTTCCTCCCACAGCCCTCCTCTGAATTAGAATAATGCTTAATTAGAATTAGGATCTTTTCAGAACATCCAGGTACCACATGCTACTGTTAAAGCAGAAGCCTGGTCAAACCAGCAAAGAAGCTAAGAATTTTGATGTGACTTCAGAACTCGAGAGTAGAAGTCCAGTGTCATTCATGCCCGATAGCTGAATCAACAGCTAAGCCGGAGAACTGTTAGAAGGGATACCACCCATTGCAAGCAACACTCTTTGGAGCGTCCTGTTAGCTCAGGCATACCTAGAGCAGGCTCTGGTTGCTTCTGGAATAATTTGCCTTTGCTGATGGGTTCCAAAGCAAAGGGGTTAGAANTGCATTAGAAGCTGTGTTTCCTTTCAAAATAGAGTATGCAGGATTTTGCTAACCACCAACTGGTTCAAATGTGTCTTCCCCAGTGCTGACACTTCCTTCAGCTGCCTTGCAGACAACTGCCAGCATCCTGGCTCAAGCCACCATCACTCACTAATGTCCACCAGTATCACTCACCCAGACCATTGCCATTCCCTCCCACACAGTCTGTCTACCCCACCCCGGAAACCTAGCGCCTCATGACTGCCAGAGTGATGACAAGTCAGCTCATGCCTCACCCTTGCAGCCTCTTTTTAGTGGTTCTCCACACATATATTCGAAAACAAAGTACTTTGAGGACTTAAATGTAAGGCCACAAACTACAAAACTACTAGAAGAAAACGGACCCTTCATGCATAGCTTGGATCAGGTAAGGAAGGGTGTTTGAACAAGACCTCGAAAGCAGAAACAGACCAAGAGGCCAGACATGATNGTGCACCCCTTTAATCCCAGCGGTGGGAGGCAAAGGCAGGAGGATCTTTATGAGTTCGAGGTCAGCCTAGCCTATGGAGTGAGAGCCAAGATTAAATAGGGAGACTCCAAAAACTCCCAAAACAAAAACAAACAACAAAGCAGACAAATAGGGAAAAAAATCAAATTGTAAGTTTCTGCAAAAGAATTCTGAGCAAAGTGAAACCACCTGCAGAATGGGAGAGTGTTTGCAATAACATAAAACTGATAAAATTATTATAATATAAAGAGCTAAAACAACCCAAAGCTAGAAAACAACTTCAAACGTGGGCAAGAGATCCCAATGGACAACTTTCAAAGGAAGACAGACAAACAGCCATCAGGGAAGCAAAACCAAACCATAGTTTCGTAGATAGTATGTCACTCCAGATAGGATGGCTGTTGTATGTGGGCACAACATACATGTTGTATGTAGGTGGCAATTTCTTCCCAGTTAAAACCCTGTCTGCTGGCCAGAAGAGGGAGGTTCTTGTGATCAGGAAGCGAGCAAACCTTGGGAGTCCTGGAAAGCTGGAACAAGCGGGACTCACCAAGCCCCTGCCCAGTGTACAGAAGCAGCAAACAACGGCCCGGGAAGGAGGAGGCAGCACCTGCAGGAAGCTCTCTAACCAGAAGAACGGCAGAGAGGAGACTCTTGGGCCTGTCTAGCTGCTTGCAAGCCATCCAGAGAGCTTCAGGGTTGCAGCTTTTGTGAGTGCTGGCCCATGCTGGGGTACGGTTTTCAGTGACGCCTCTCCCTTTCAGTTGCCTCTGCTTCTCTGTAGGTAACCCTCCACCCATACACCTTCCAATCGGAGTGACCCTGCTTTTCCCTGTCAGTGAGTCTGGCAGGCAGGTGTGCATGTGTTCTCCCCACTCCGCAGGCATCCTTTCCTTCCTCATGAACACCCTGTGTTGAGCTGAGCTACCTCCTTGTCCAGACAAGAGACTTCTTTCTCAAGGCCCCCCTTCCTCTTACAGGCCAGCTGAATATAGATTTTAAGCTTAAACCTCAGTCAACCAGGAACAGCCAAGCTTCCTCTTGCTTTAGGAGTAAAAGATGGAAGCTGTTCCAACTGGGTGGCTTGCTCTTCTGCTTTGGGATGGCTAAGCACATTCCTAAATGGGAGTAAAATTGGCTAGTTGGGGTTCAGTTTGAGTGGTGGCCTCCTGATCTGCAACCTCAAGTCTTTCTCCAACAATCTGGGAGCTCACTCAGGACTTTTAGTCTACTGAGGGTAACAGAATACCTTCCCATGAGACACTATCCCACAGCCTCATGGCCATGGTCCCTAGAGCTGGGTTTCTGGTATTCCCTGGGCTGATAAAGAAATCCAGGGCTGAAGATTTCCCAACAACACAGGGAGGGACCCAAACAAATAGTGCAGCAACTAAGNAATCCTGTGCAAAGGCCAAGGCAAGAAATGCGTGGAGAGACAAACTACTCCTTGATGGTTGTGACATCCTGGAGGGTGAATGGGAGTGAGACATATCTTTGACAGGAAGTGAGTGTGAAGTCGAGATCTGCAGTTCTGTAGATGCCCTTGATGATGTGTGGGTACCAAAGGCAAGAAAAGTGGCCCTGATTCCTGTCCCCAACACTGGTCTCTACCACATCATCTAGTTGCTCAGNGTGCTTGTTAGTTTCTAGTTTATGGATGTGCACTCTTGCTACACTAGGTTTCTCCTTTCAGAATGTGAATCCCAAGAAGGTGGGGACTTTGCTGGGTCTGTTCCCCTGGTATGTATGGTCAGAGCCTGGGAGCAGTGCAAATCCTTGATAGATGGAGGAGAGACTGACTAGGAGAGAATTCCCTGATGACATTCTCCTTTGCAGATTGACAGCTGTAGCTAACAGTCACCAAATGCAGACTTTAAACAGGTGGTTCTGGGCATAGAGGATGTTCCCCAGTCCTGGACTCCACTTCTGCAGATCTATCCAACTACAGATTCNACGGTCTGTACTGAGCATGTGCAGAATTTTCCCTGCTCAGCATCCCCTAAGCACACCTCCTTACATAGCATGTGCCCTGTCTGNTCTGAAGCACACAAGGCATTATCCTGTGATCCTCCCAACAACTCCGCATATTGAATGTGGCTGGTTATAGTACACAAAGGCTCAGAGAACAGAGATGACTCACCAAATCACATACACGGCAGCAAACCCACAGGCACAGACACGGGCACATGTGAGTATGCAGAGGCACAAGTTCAAACCTGAGCCTTGTCTCAAGAGTAGAGAGGCATGGGGACAGAAGCTTTCTTTGTCTATATATTCCCCTTCAGTGTCTTCAGCTCCTACTTAGGGGCAAATGTGTAGGTTTTGGTGGTGGTTTATTTTTTATTTTTTTATTTTTTTTTGTTATTGAGAGAGATGGATGAGATTGAACAAAGACCCTTCTCTGGGACTAAGGCCAACTCCGAACCAAAGCAGATTCTAGCCTGGAGTGGCTGGTCTGCTCATGGTGGAAGGAACCAGCTATTTCTGTATGTGTGCCCTTCCCACCCCAAAGTCAGGGTCAGGAGCAGCTCAGAAGGCCTGCCATGGCCCACCCAGGCTTCACTAGCTGTCCAGGCTCCTATCTTTACCTTCTCCTCTAAGCTCAGAAAAGCCAAGGCTTTCTTGGGCGGCTGCCCACTTGAGATGGCTGCCCCGTCTGAGAGATGGGGCACAGCACAGTTCAGCTGGTAGCTGGTAAGAAATGCAGTCTCAGGTCTGGAGAGCTACTGACTCAGAATCTGTATTCTAGCAGCATCCCAGGGGCAGCAGCAGGAGTTAGGGGGCTCTGTCTGCATATCAGCCTCAGGGCCTTCCACATACTCTCTCTTGGGCACCTGGGAAAATGTCTGAGCCTTGGGCCCTCCTCTCAGCACAGGAATCTCACTAGACATTTTGTCACCAGATCTAGGAAAGGGAACTAAACTCTAAGATCGTGCTAGTCACTAACTCAGTAAACATCCATGAATCCCTCACCATAAGCAAGACACACAAGGGACCAAGAGGGCACCAGCAACATGACATCTGTCTTGCCTTCTTCCCACAAAGTAAACCAATACTATANGGTGGTAACTAGGGCCTGGAGTGGCTGCCTCTCTGAGGGAGACTGCTAACAAAGGAAGGGTGGAGATGCGGAAGGGATTACTGTGGTTGGAATGTCTTCTCCTAATCTCTGGATAAATTGGTCATTGATGAAACAGTGTTCAGAGGTAGGATGTGGGCAGGCAAGATGGCTCAGCAGGTAAAGATGCTTGCTGGGCAAGCCTGTTGACCTGAGTGTGCTCCCTGGAACCCATGGAAAGGTAGAAGAAGTGGCTTAAATGCCCAAAGTTGTCCTCNGACCCACACAGTGTCCCCTTCCCCATCCTGGATACACCTGTGCTGGGTTGTCTTCTGTCAACTTGACACACGCTNGAGTCATTTTAGAATAGGGAGCCTCAATTGAGAAAATGCTCCCACCAGGTTGGCCTGTGGGCAAGCCTGAGGTGCATTGCTTTGATTGATCATTGGTGTGGGAGGGGCTGCCTCTGGCAGGTGGTTCTGGGTGCTGTAAGATGGGAGGTTGAGGAAGCCACAAGGTGCAAACTAGTAAACCCCACCCCTCCATGGCCTAGGTGGCAGTTCCTACCTCCAGGTGTGTGCCATGAGTCCCTNCCCTGACATCCCTGGAGGATGGACTTGTAGTTGTAAGCTGNATGGACTCCCATTGTGANCTGAAACCCTTTCCTTCCCAGGTTGCTTNGGTCANGGTGTTTATCACAGCAGTGGAAACTAAGACAGAGCTCTCGTCTTCCCACCATGTTATGATACAGTACTCAGGCCCTTGACAGGGTTAGCAGATGNAGACACCATGTTCTTAGAATTCCAGATAGTAAGCCAAATGAATTTGTTGTTTATAATTTATCTAGTCTGTGCTATTTTGTGATAGCAGCAGAGAACAAANTTAGGGGTCTTTAGAAGGTGGTGTAGGGATGAGGGGTCATTTCATCTAAGCCCTGAAGGATGCAAAGTGTGGTTGAAGTCAGGAATGGGTAGGTGGAGACAGGCAGGGGAAGGCCCTGCACCACCAAGGGAACTTGCCTTAAAGGAATGGAGAGAGGCCGCCACTCCAGGCCCTAGTTACCACCATATAGTATTGGTTTACTTTGTGGGAAGAGGGCAAGACAGATGTCATGTTGCTGGTGCCCTCTTGGTCCCTTGTCTGTCTTGCTTATGGTGAGGGATTCATGGATGTTTACTGAGTTAGTGACTAGCACGATCTTAGAGTTTAGTTCCCTTTCCTAGATCTGGATCTTTCCTAGAGCTGTGATCAAGAAGAAATGAGGGAGTTTATNGTGGAGGCCCAGGCTAGACCTTGAAAGGCAGGAGGGCATGGGGAGACATGGAGATNTTATCTCAAGGCAGTGGGCATCTGTTCCTGCTGCACAATGGCAAGCCAGAGCTGTGATCCACTCCAGCTGCNGGAAGCTAGTGGCATAGACAGTGATCTCAGAGACGGGGAGGGACTTTCCTTTTGCGGGCAGTTGCTGTCAACAACAGCCAGACCTGGACTAAGAAAGCTAGTGAAAATGGAGGCTGCCGATGGCCCTGGTTCAGGTGCATTTTTGTGAATACTTCAGCTCATCATCACCCCAACCCAGAGATGTGCAAGCTGGTGGGCAGGAGCTTCCTAATATGGTCATGTCACTTGGTCAGTCATAGGCAGGCATGTTAGGGACAGAAACCCAGGCTCACCCAGAGCCATATCCACAGTGATTCTAGGCTTTGGGGTTTTGCCCAGGTTTGTTCAACTCCCAANCACAACTCGATACTCCCATCCTACTATGCCTAGGTCCATCTTCACCTAAATCTTGCACTCACAGGGCAAAGAGGAAAGAACAAGAATTTGTATTTCCTTAAAGGCAGTATCATTGATCTGCCACCCCAGGGTCACAAGCCTACATTCTGACACCTCCTACATCTTTCTTATATTTTCCTCCAAAACCCGAGGAAACATTTAGAAAACTAAAGCCTCAGAACACAGCCCTTCTGAGGTTTGTCTACAGTTTGTTAACAAAGATTCACACCCCCCACTACCCTGCGTATCCCCATGTGGTAGAATGAGTATTCCTGTTCTGGATAGAGGGGTGCATATAT
>LZPO01055344.1:91766-103284 GCA_001675575.1 Neotoma lepida
GGAGGGAGGGGAGGAGAGAGGAGGAGAGAAGAAACATTAGCTGGCCCTGCATAGCAACACTGGGAAGCCTAGAGTCTCAGTGCTCTCTGTCACCATGGCAACTGTGGTGGGCTGACAGGGATGGGGGACCAGAGAATCCACAGGAGAAAACCAACCTGGGCAGGGGGCACCTGAGGGCTCCTGCCTGCTGGACGGCAGCAGTAGCCCTGCCACTCACCCAGGCCCTCACCCAGCACAGGGGCAGGGACTCTTAAGTGGAGGGATAACATTGGGAGCGACAGCAATGCCGCTGGTGTGACAAGGTTAACAGGCTGGACATGCAGCCTGTAGCAAGGCACGGCTCTCACTGCTGTTTCACCACAAATGATAGGCTCAAACACCCTAAGAGCAGGAACCTTCATTTTCCATACATATGGAGGGCAGAGGATATCGACACACAATGTGGGCTAGAGGAAAGCCAAGGAGCTTCCCCGTATGCGTAGTGACTGCATCTCTGTGAAATCGCATCACAGTGGGCAAGGCGAGGCTGTGATGGATGTGGAGATGGCCTATCCCTAATTCAGTGCATGGGCGTACATGCTCCACCTTCTTCCTCTTCCCACACTCCCATTCTCTCTGATCTCCACCCCAGGGCCCCTTCCCTCACANCCCTTATCACTCTTAGGGAAGGATGNGGAGTCTGACTTACTAAGGCCCCTTATGAGACTAAGTCGAAGCCCATATGTGTCCTTTGCACTTTTAGAACATCATGATTGGAACTCTGAGGGACTTGCTCATGGGGCACAGGGCGTGGCCCACTGCCTCTGGAGGTGTTTTGCTGTAATCCAGGTTCAAACACCCTAGTTGCTTCTTCCAGGCTGTACTGCGTCACATCTGTTCAAGAGCAGCTGTTCAGGCTGTTGTACAGATGAAAAGCCTGTGCCTGCTCCAAAGCCCCAGTACTCTAAAAATGGCCAACACTTTCTTTCATGAATATATATAAAATCAAGAACAGAAATTTCCAAAAGGAATTTATTTTGACCCCGATGACATTCCAGTGAAGAAGCAAAGATTGATTTGAAAAATTCACAAGGGCATAGTACAAAAGTCTGTGTGGATTTCAGAATTATTTTTATGATATCACAGAGACTATGCAGAGTATCAAAAAATATGACATGTGTAAGATGCTTGGTTATGAAGTTTTACAGAAAAAAATCAAAACCTTTCTCCTCAGTGGGATTTTGTTTGAACTAAAAAAAATGTCTGTGACTTATAGATCTTCTCTCCTCTTTCCTCCTTCCCCTCTCCCCTCTCTCCCTCTTCCCTAGTCTCTTCTTCTTTCTTCACCTAAGTACCCGGACCCAGCCGTGTACTTAGCTAAGTGGCTATCCTTTCTTTGGACCTGTGTGCTGTCGGTAAATTGAGCCATGTCTTAACAATCTAGGGCAACCTGACTCCCACTGTCTTAGTTAGGGTTACTATTGCTGTGGAGAGACATCATGACCACAGCAACTCTTATGAAGANAACATTTAACTGGGGTGGCTCGCTTACAGTTTCAGAGGTTTAGTCCATTATGATCATGAAGGGGAGCATGGTGGTGTGCAGGCAGACGTGGTGCTGGAGCTGAGAGTGCTACATGTCGCAGNCCACAGGAAGTTGACTGACACACTGGGTGGTATCCTGAGTATATGAAACGTCAAAGCCCGCCCCCACAGTGACACACTTTCTTCAACCAGGCCATACCCACTCCAACAAAGCTGCACCTCCTAATAGTGCCACTCTCTACGAGTTTATAGGATTATGGGGGCCGATTACATCCAAACTACCACACCCACAGTCACTATCCTGTTACAGTTAAAGGTATACCTCTCAAACCAAATGAAGTTTCAGAAGATGGTATGCATTGTTCCAGCATAACTTCCTGATGACTTTAATTCCCATGGGGATGAACTAACTTAGTAAACTTCTCCTTCTTAGGTTAGAAATTTAGAAAAAGGTGAAAAAAGACCTATAATCTGTGTGTCTGGTTGAAAGCCTGCTTTACAGACTGGCTAACCATTCTGGACCTTGCTTACCTTAAACTGAGCATAATTACAGAACCTAGCTCCTTAGGTTGTAGGAAGGTTGAAAGAGGTTATCTACAGCACAGGCCCTGGTGCTTGGGAAGCACTACCTCAACACTAGCAGATACCATTCTCACTCCCCGGACCATGCCAAGGCAGGCAAGCATAGGGAATAGCTTAGCCACACGGGACTCCACTTGGTTTGAGCTGCATTTACACCTCTCTTCTAATAATGCAGTTGTCAGCCTGGACCCTGCATGGACTATGCACACCCCTGCCCCCTCCAAACAATACACCTAGCAACCTGTTCCCTAGCCAGGAACAAGCATTGAGCTGTGCACCTCTCCACCCTAAACANTGGAGTGTTCCTCCTCCTCCAAGAACCGTTACAGTTTCTATCCAGTTACATCCAGGTAGGAGAGCCGATCTGGCATGAACTAGTTTTGAGGGCACATGCAATTAAGACAAATTGGGTTTCCTATGTGAATTTTTAGGGAAAATCTCTATTGACCATCATCGTATGCTTAATGGATAATTGAATATGCTTATGATTAAAATCAGATGTATTGTGGGAAGGAACATGAAAAATAGAAAAATACTTATATGACCTAATATAGCAATAAAAACAATCACCCTCAAATACCCTTAATAACCAGACTTCTCCTTCACTTAAATCCCATAAAAGAAAGCCCCCCAAAATAATGGAGGCTCTTGAGTACTCTCACTCATGTGGCCTGCTGTTACTTTTATTAACTAATAAAAATATTTTATTGAATTTCCAGAACTTGACACTTTAAAAAAATTCCAAATCTTTCCTGCAGATCAAAACAAAATCTAATTTTATTTTTTAATTAACTAGTTAATTATTTTGAGACAGGGTTTCTCTGTGTAGCCTTGACTGTCCTGGAACTCGCTCTGTAGACCAGGCTGGCCTCGAACTCACAGAGATCCACCTGCCTCTGCCTCCCGAGTGCTGGGATTAAAGGCGTACGCCACCTCTGCTTGGCCCAATTTTATTTTTTAACCTTGATTCAGTGGCAATGACGATCCTGAGGGTCACAGGGAAAGCATGGGGGCCTGACAGATGGGAATGGGAGTCCAGGTTTCCCTGTGTCCTAGCTGTGCATTGCCTGCCTTTCCACAGGACACTAAACACTCTGTGCAGTGCCCTCTGAGGGTGGAGTCTTGCTGGCTGTGACTAATACCTTCCCCAGAACCAAATCTTTTGGTCATTGTAGAGTCTGGGCTGCTGAAGGACGACTGATAATTAAGACCATTTCACTTTCCTCCCCAACTCCCATCCTGCCCTGGGTGTCACTGTTATGACATCTTCCTACAGTTGATGACCAAAGGTGTTGCATCAGATGACCCTCTCATATGAAGTGTGCCTCCATTCCACCAAATATGGAGGCATCAAGTCTTTACTAGGTCCTACCAAAACTCACTTGTGCCACTCTACATACTTAAATGACTGGCCTCCACTCCCCCCACTTCTTGGCTACTTTTTTTATGGGTGACTTATTTCAGAACAAGTTCAGATGCCTTGTTGCCTTTGGTGGATTCTGGGAACTCATTTCTAGTTCTGCCTGGTTCTTTTTTCTCCTCTGTTTGGTGTCACAGAGGTGTGGGAGAAGAGCTGGAAATAATCTCTTTAAAATGGTGACATTTGCTTGAGCATCTAGACATTTATATGGCATCAAAGCTCTACTTCCTGAAATAGAAGGCAAAGGCTAAAGCAAGCTCAAGCTTAGACCCCAGCATCTGTGTTCTCCAATTCCCCACCCTCAGGCTCCATCTGCCTCCAGCCATTTTCCACTGACACCTAATCAGAGGCTGTGCCACACAAGGCATGGATGTTTTGCCTTGGCTGCATCCTGGATTTGATGCTGATGCTCATTTTTAACTTCCTTGAGACAAGTTGTTCTTTTCCAATTCTGTCACCATGGGCAATCACGGTAAGACATGTTCCCAGATGGCCAGTGGTGACACCCAATTGGACTAGAGAAAGATTAGAACTTAAAAATATNCAGAGAAGACTCCAGGCATGTCAAAACAAAATATTCTCTAATAAGAGAGACCCAGAATGGCTAGATAAATCCCCAGTTCTCAGTTTTCCAGATCCAGTGGTTCTGACTGTCAGAATATGAGGGAGGGAGAGTATTGAGGGAAATTCTCAAATGATAATTTTTAAGGAGGCAATATGATTAGAAAGGCAGAGAGCATATCCAGGATGGCAGATTCAAAGCTGGTGGCTTATGTGGAGATGTTTGTCTGTGGCAATTGTGGTAAGTGTTGGTCCACATCAATGGATGCATAATCCAAACAGCTACAGAGTAGCTTCTCATTTCTAGTCCTCTAGAGTAGGGACTGAGGGTGGGATTAGGGAGACGGCATGGGACAGGGCTCNAAGCAAACCTGGAACCCTGTAATATACGGGTGGACAACGGCAACAACTCTGTGTGTGACTAACAAGGAGCACAAGCTTCCTAGGGGAGCTTCAATATACTGTGAAGGTCAGTCTTGGAAACTGCCAATTAAGAGAAAGCAGGACCCATGTGGCCGAAGCTCCTGTAACCTGGAACTCCTGGGCATAGTCCACCGTNTGGCCCACTTCCCAGTGGCTGAAAGGTAATTAAGAAGTAAAACATCTCAGTCTATTTGTCTCCAAGACCTGCCTTCCTACTCTTGACAACAGCGTATCACAGGAAGAAAGCACAGATACCTTACTTCATAACCTGGGTATCCTTGGGGTATATTTTGTTGTAATTTATCATTGAAAGTTTAAATGTATCTTAAAATAGAAATATTGACACATTACAATACTCTACATGAGACATGGACCAGATAAAAGACAACATCTACAGTTCCTGAGCTATGGGATTATAATCCCAGAGACACCAGTCTCCAAAACAGAGTTCAAAGACAAANGAGACTTGTTTTGAGACTAGAGATGAGGCTCAGTGGTGGAACATGTGCTTAGCACACAGGAGGTCCTGGGTTCAATCTCCAGGAGGGAGAGANGAGAGAAGAGGGAGAGAGAACACTTGGACCGTAGGCTGATCCCCCCCAACCCCAGACACACACACCACAGGGCAGCACGAGAACTAACAGCAAGGCCAAAGACACTCGAGCTGCCAGCGAGTACGGTTTACGTAAGCCAGGAATGCTGGCAAGAGCACGCAGATGACTAAACACTTTTTCATACTGGTTTGTTCTGTAGGGGCCCAACAGGACATTCCTAGTATTTTAAAAATGTTTTATTTCCAACCAGGGAATCTACTTATGTTAAAAAGAAATAAGTATAGTAAAAGAAATCTGAGTTAAAAGTTTTATTCATTCAACATCTCACATTACAAATATTTAAAAATTATATGCATACTGGTATAAATAGTCATTTGCAAACTATTTAATAACATTAATTTTCCACTAGCACTTCAACAAATGAACTCTTTTAAAAAAGGAACTGTGTTATATAACTTAAGAGTAGAACATACAAAAATAGGAACTTAACGTGAAAATGACTTTAATAAAAAATGAATTACCCTTATTTAAAATGCTAGAATAAATACTACAACCTCCCCATACACAGTAAAAACTATATGGAAATTCAGCCAAGTAGTACAATTAACTGACGCACTTAAATAACGCTTCCTTCTGATAATATGAGCAATCACTGGGAAATCAGGGATTAGTAAAAACTAGACACCCACTTGCTAAAAGTTTCACTTCCAAAAAAATATAACAAAAATCTGATGAAATTATAAAAACTAATTATACTTTAAATTTTAAAAATATAAAAAATAAAACAGTTGACTACAATATTGTCCCAATTCTTACAATGCTGTCAATCACAGTAGCTTTAAAATAAGATAATAAAATAAAGCAAATGACCAAAACCTCTTTTATTCCATTTTTAAAAATAATCTCAAATTTACATTAGTAGAAAGATTGATTTCTGATTCTTTTCTTTAGAAACACCAGCAAGAAAGAGGATTACTCTTAACAGTAGAAAATGACATTTTTAAATGTCTGCAATTAAAAACAAAGAATTACACTGCAAAGATCTTCCAAAGTGTGAGATAAGTATTGCACATAACTGGAGTGAGCTTGCCACAATTCATCACATTCAAGTTTTAAATCACCTTTTAACAGAAGATTCAACTCTTCAAAACAAAAGGGGTGAATTATCAAGTCTTTCCAACAGCACTCTCATAAATGCTAAGTTCATTCACTGCAAGTTTTAGTTTGCATTCTGCAGAGGTCTGTGTATGGAGAAGTATATATATTATACCAAAGCCAGGGAACAGGGGTGGGGGGGGAGTTCCTTTACATAGAAAATAATCAGAAACACTTTATTTTACATTGCAAAAATAACCATGTAATTACTCTGTAACTACATTGTAAATACATGGCTGGCGCCATGCTAGTGCGCTAGAACTACATGCGTGGTAAATTGAAGTGATACCCTAAAACCTGTAAACTAATTACATGTTACTTATGTTTGAGTTACATGGTAACTCCCAACTACAATCCCATGTAATCTGAAGGACATGTAATCATAAAGTTCAGAGTAATAGATAATCATTGTTTATGCCCTGGAAAGAAGTGGAACCAAATCATCTGTAAACACGCTTGTCACACAATCACAAGTAAATATTAGCAGAATAACAATTTCTTACATTAGTCATGCATACTAACATTACAAACCTGTCCTGTGGCAGGCGATTTTGTTTTATTATATAGAATTTAAAAGAGCAGACATCTCTGAATCAAACATGTAACATCAATTAATTAAGATTAAAAATGGTTAAACATTCACCCAAAATGTCTGCATTTTATGAATAATTTTAAAAACTTAGTAAGAAGCTGTAGACAATTTTGTTATTTTAAATTTCTACCCTATGCTTATGCATTTAATTTTTTTTAGGAACTACAGTGTTATCTTGTCATTTTCATGCGAATTTTTCTCATTAATTTGTGACTTTACATAGACTATTTCTTAAATTATAGGTACACCAATAGCCGGTGCTGCGGAAGGGTGTTTAAGCAACATGCTTTCTCCTCTCTGCAGACTCTAAAATAGCATTGCCAGTGCACAACATTCATAATTTAAAATGGATGCAGAGCACTGAAATGTATAAAAAGCAGAATATAAGAAAATAAAATTTATTAAAATTATTTATATTAAAAAATGAAGTATATGAAGATCTCTCAGTAATAAAAGTACAAAAAGCTACTCTTTGCAATATGAAAAATTGAGGTATTGCATAAAGAGATATCCCGTCAGTGAAAAGTGTGCCTAAAAATGTTCACTGTTGGAAAAACAAGATATACAAAAGTAGTGCATAACAAATATACATCATGTGCATGACAAAATAAGTTAGCTACAAAACACTGTACCGAAATTCAGCAGGTCATGTACAAAGGGAAAACTATTCAAAGCTAGTTCTCAAGCAGTGTTATTTCGTAACTCATCACGCCCGTTTACTGGGTAGGAACAGCACAACAGCACACCCCAAACCACCTACAAGCAGTAAAGGAAGAAAAGAGGCAAATGAACATTCCAATTAGAATCATGTAGTTCAGGAGAAAAGAAAATATGTCCCTGACCAGCTCCANGAGAGCGCCCTCCATTCGCATGACTGCTTCACTGTTCTGTTAGTGGGAGTCTTTGACAGGGGCTCCCTCCTTCTGTTGGACTCTCTTAAGACAGCAAGTGCCTCCATTTTGACCTTTGGAACTTACAGGTGTAGTTCATTAAAGCCTGTGTGAAAAATAAAGGGCTGCTTTTCCTACAGACAGCAGAGGGGTCACCAGCCAGGCGGTGACACAGCACTGCGGGGCAAGTCTTTGGTTCTGAAGGATCCAAGATGGTACTGTTAGGCAGCACAGCTAGCAAGACTGTACTGAGGCTGCTGCTGTTAAATGCTTTGCACACTGATAGTAATCCTTTGAACTACGGTAGGGCATTTAATAAGAGAAAGTCAATTAAACAAAAAGTTACTTCCATGACCAGGGCTTCAAGAGACTGTTTTAAATTTACCTCTGAAGCATACTGTTCAAAACATAAGAACATCTTTCAAAGCTAGGGTTGTATTTATAATAAAGCATGCATTACTTGATGAAGTTGGCACTTCAAACACTATGTCCCATGCTAAGTTCGGAAAGTGTATGTTATTGTACTTTATAGGAAGAGTAAGATAAACATACGGACTTTTGCACAGATTTACACAATTACTTAGTTCAACAGTGCAAAACACTTTGCAACTACTTGACTTTTTTTTTTTTTAACCTTCCCCCCCACGTTTTCTATGTTACAACTAAATTACAGGATTCCAAAGTAACTTCAAATGGAAAACAAAGCCAATGGGCAGCCAATTTGTATGCTGTTTTTATCTTCCAGTTTTGGCTACAAGTATAGTGTAACACAAAGTCAAAAGTGATATCCTTGAGGTATGTCCAGATGTGTTGTTTTTCAATGTCAAAATGGAGAGCAAAGGCTGACAGCTGATGACTCAGTAAATTAGGCTACAGAGTTTCATGTAACAACAAAGATAAAATGTATGCATTTGTTCTCTGCCTACCAGATATCATTAATTCTAGCTCTGGTAGGTTTCCTGGGGCTGTGACTAGAAAGTCAGTTAAGTAAGTCCCCTCAGTAGTAAAGTCACCCAATTCTTACATTCAGAATTTTAAGAATTATTCCAAAGAAAACAAACTCAGCTCTGCCTGCTTTATTTTTTTTCTGATGTATGATGCATTTGAGGCATGATCAAACCACACTCAGCCTCAAAGCCCTTCCGGTTACGCTGCTCAATCCTGCTCATCATTTGCTTGTTCTGACAGACTCTTCCTGTTAGGAACTGCTAACTTCCTCCATTGCTGTTAAAGAATGAACAGGGATAGAAAAGACAAGGAATAAAGGAAAGGAAAGGGCAAAAGCACTTCCCTGGGGGAGACTGTGTCAGACTAGACAATAGTGTTACTATTGGTGGTTATCTCAATAAAGGATTCTTATATGTTCTATCATTACCAGCAATTAAAAACCCAAAATATTGTCTCATTTCTCTGTTAATATTTCTCTCCTCTAAGAAAATGCTGCAGCAAGTTTGGATCCTCTTGGCCTCCAGCAAAACCAGAGAATTAAAACTTGCATGCAACATGATGGCAATGTGAAAAAGGAGTTTAAGCATACTGTTTGTAGTGACACGAGAGTCTNCAAANACCTATGTTGTAGGTTGTTCTTTACATTCCACTACTGTTAGTTACACACTGCTACACAGGACATGCCAGCGTGAAGAGGCTGAGGAATTAACAGAAGAGGGCACTTCGCCTGCAAACGAGCTCTGGAGTCATTCACCCTTCAGTTCCAGCGGAATGAAATATGCCGAGGGCGGTCACCGCCTTCCTTCACCAGGGGCTTGTGGAATTCCCTGCCAGCACGAGAGTGAATAGCAGCCCAGCAATATTCACAGTAATACTGCAGACAGGTAACGTTAGCACAGAAAAATGGAGCGAACTTCCCCCCGCAACGTGCCCCTTGACATTCGTCACACAGCTGGTCATCCAAGACATATGGCTTAACCTCCACCTGCAACGGAGAGATAAAAGGAGTCAGCATTTCAGAACCATGTGCAAGCACACTTTTATCCTGTGCCTCAACCTACCTGTACCGAGGCATCAAAAGGGGAGGGCAGGAGGGCAGCAATAATTTACTGGAATAAGATCATCCATTCTATCCTAAGATGTTTATAGCTACCATTTACATGCTTGTCTTATTCAAGTAAACTTTCAAATAAAAGAGCAAAAGAAGAATTTTCTTAGAAATCATCAAGTAAAACCAACTGTTTAGAGCATTATGAGATTAAACTCTCAGGAGGTTTTCCTCAGAAACCCTTGTTTTAATTAGTGGATCTAGATTTTTTTGTCATTACTGGAATTATAATTTAAACAAAACCATCTAAGCGCTTCCATCTTCCACAAAATAGCATACTGCAAGGGTTAGTGGGCAAGAAGATGCCTGCTTTCTGCTTCATGAACTTCTGGCTGGTGGTTTCTCTAAGTGTCCACAGCTGGGACTCTGATGAAACACAATGTGGCTGTGGTCCTCACAGCCTCAAACCTCCCTCTGTTCTTTGTCAATGAGAGTGGTTTACCTGAATCTAAAGGTGAGAGNTGACTTTGCAGAACTGGGCCTGTTCCAGCATCCAGTCGGCCCACTGTCGCCTGAGCCTCTCAAGCATTAGAATAACCTGTTGTTAACTCATCAGCTACAACAAGATTGGTTATGTTTTTAGTCTTGGGAGAGTCCTGGATGAAACTCCCTAGCACTTGTGGAAGATGAGGAAGGGCAGTTAGACTTTCAGCCCTGGACTCTGTAGAGCACCTAGAGAGGGACTGAACACTGACCCAGGGATTTCACCAGGGAAGAGCACACCTAAGCATTTCTAATGATAAACCCAAGCTCAGAAACTCACCCTGACAGGGAGGGAAGTATGGATGAAGAGCAGCAGGCATGTGACTGTGCTGTAGCAGATCCTGCCCCTGTCACCTACAGCTATAGCCTGAGCTTTCTCTTTATTTGTACTAGAGAGCGACCACTGACATAGAATGTACATGGCCTGAAACAGTGAGCATAACCCACCACTGACTTATTTTCACAGCTCAGACTGAGAATAGCACAATAAAATAACCAATGAAGACTTCAAAGTATAGTGTCACAGAGTGTTGGATATCAGTGTCAGTCCTAAGGGAAGTGCCAGTGTACATCAAACACAGGTCTTACATTAGATAATGCACCATTTCTATAACTTTCCAAATAGTTCAGGACTTACCCGTTTATCTATCTCTCCATGCTGTAGCTGAACAAAGCGGGCACTGATAGCAGCTATGTAACTCTGTTGATTAGAAAATGCAACTCGTCCAGCTCCTTTTGGGTATTTGAGCTCAGGGTCAGTATCGATCCCAGCGTAGCAGACACCTCCATACAGCCGATCCATTATCATTGCAAGCTCCACTACAAAAAGAGGAGCAGAGACACTTATAATCAGGAAGACTTATCAGGCTCACACCTACAGTTTCCTCAAAACAAAGTTTATATGACCTCTGAGTTTGCATCATTATAGTCATGATTAAAATCAAAATCATTATTACAATAACTGTTCTGCTGGGTGAGTGTTTATTCACCCAGTAAGCTGGTTGGTTACAATGTGCCCTCTTAATTTTCACAGCCTATGAAATAGTGATTCTCTGAGAAAACTGAGGCTCCAAGATGATTGGTCTGTCCCAGGTGACAGGACCAGGCCTGGTGCCAATGTTCGTCTGCTCTGGGCTCCACCGCTGTCATATCTGTACTGGTTAGCAAGGTATTGGTTACTATAAATTAAACATTAGAACAGTGACTGGTAGATTCTTTGGGAACCCTTCTGACTCCCCGCACCTTCAAAGTCTGGCACTCTGCTGATATCTAGTTATT
>LZPO01055345.1:0-16961 GCA_001675575.1 Neotoma lepida
CAGTGTCTGAAAACTTAGGCTAGCCAGGTAACAAAGGCACTGCCGGGCCTACTCACTCACTAATAATTCACACAACCTGCAATTTTTTTTGATTTATAATTCTTAAAATTTTTCAAAGAAATAACTATATAAGAAGTAGCAGATATTCCCAAAGGAGTAAGTGATGGGAGATTAAATAACACTGGATTTCTTTCTCAAATGGAAAAAATTAGTTAAAACTAAGGTTGCCTCATAGGGGTACTTTCTGGCCTGGTATTCACTTTTCCTCTCAGAATCTGAATTTATCACTGTGACTTTAATCATTAGCATAAAAATGCATGTTTGCTAGATTTTTTTTTTAATTTACAACTTTGAAAATTATCAACTTTTCTTGAAGAGATTAGGTAAGAGATCAGGTAGAAAACATTTATTTGGTTACCCAGTCTAAACCACGAGGCAAAAAAACCTCAGTGTTCAAAGGTCAGTCTGCCTGGCCACAGTAGTATTTAACTACACCTGTTGACTACTGTTAGTGCAACACAGTTTTCTAACATGGAAGGCTCTCGAGCAAGTTTGAGAGCTATATGGATCTAGAGTCTCATCCCTTTTTATAGTAAGTGGCATCTGTACATTGGTCATAGGAATGGCTCAGGGACTCAATATCAGTTGGAGACAAACACCACCAAAACCACATTCAAGTCAGATCAATGTTTTGAGAGTATGTCAGAAGCCTGTGAGAACCTTCTGTTATGTCAAGTAATGTGATGATGAAGAAACCTGAAGAGCAGACAACTTGGAGGCCTGTGGGAACCAGCACCAAGGCAGCACAGGGTTCGAGAGAAGTCCACAGCATCGGCACATTAAGACTTTTCTATCTGAGGGATTCAGGGACAGAAAACACTCAAACACTCTCCTGATGGATTCCTTCTTTATTCTTCCTCGTTCTTTTTCCCTCCACTGTCTATAAACCCCAACAAAATCTTTTAGGCAATATAGGAGTCACAAAGAGGTTACATTCCATTTCTCAAGTGAATGATTATGGGTAAAGACAGAGTTAATCACAACAATTCACATACAATATATCTAAGTAGCTTGTCATTTGTAAGCAAAAGCGTATTTCCTCAGCCAACCTTTTTGTTGACAGGCTGTAAATTGTGGTTATAAAGAAAGAATCAATTACTTTATTATCTATCTTGAGAAGTAATCTTATAAGGAATTTAAAGACTCACAAACCTAAACTGCTGAAGAGCCCCAGAGAATGAGAAAACTGTGTACTTGTAACCTATACTTTTGAGTGTATAAGCGCTTCGACCTTTTGCCCTGCATTTTTCCGAGAGAAGAAAGGCAACTTAAACTAACTCACGACTAACTCATAATAATCATTATTATTATGAATTAAACAGTACATCTTAGGGAGGAACCATCTTCTTGACAATCCACAGATAAAAATGCTCAGTAGATCGGGACGTTTTCATGAGCTAAACACACTACAATATAGGCAGTGGGGGACTCGCCACATCCATTCATACCATGTCAGATACCAAGGAAAGACTAGCAGCAAACATACAGAAGTACAACAGAAGCAAAAGACATTCCAGAGTCTGTAGCCTTGCAGTCTTGCTTAGCGAGGTTAACCATCAGAGAGTTTTCCTTCTGGTGGGCTGACACCTTGAACTTCAATTGCCATCTGCTGCTCCTCCGACATGGCCACCAGCCAACTTTGATACCTTCCCTGATGAGGACAACTAGCAAAGGCAGACAGGGGACTGGGAACTGAAACACGAGTAGAGCCCTTTTGTGTTTTGAGGTAAGAAGAATAAAAACTTATATCTAATTAAATCTCAATCCTTTGCTTTGGGACTCTGACTTTATTCTGGGACTAAGGATGAACCAAATGTAGACTGGAATAAAGCCTAAAAATCTGAAAATGAATTAAAATCAATTGGGATTACTAATAGCCTTAAATGAGCAAGGTTTAATCCTTTTTGGAATAAAGCATCAGTCATAAATTTCTGATTATTTTTGTAATTTTTTCACTATTTCATACAAACAAACAAAAAAAACACAAGGTAGATCAAGAGAAAAATGAACATGACAAGATGTGAAAGATGCCAGAAAGAGACCCACAGAGGACGGAGAATATAGAGTCATCACAGAGCAGCTTTAAAATGTTCAAAGATACAAAACCAACATTGCTAATTTTAAGAGAGAATGAAATAGTAAAACTGAAAAACAATAAACTAGATCAGTAATTCAGCAACAGGTTTAACCAATTAGACACAGCTGAAGAGAAGGACTGGCAAACAAGAATGACAATACCCGGCATGCAGCAGGACAATGACAAACGCTACAGGAAGATGTAAGGTTACAGAGGAGTAGGGTTCAAATCAGACAAAAGTAAAACCAGAGTCTCCAAACTGATGTCAGCAAATGGCAAATAAAAAACTTGAAGACCTAACTATACAGAACACTCTAAAAACAAAGAAAAATATCAAACTATCTATTTCAATATGACCTGTAAATGTAAGTAAGAATTACAATGAAATAAAATTACAAATCCCACACCTAATAAAACCTAGTAAAACAGAAAAACAAGAGCTAAAGTGGAGACAAAGGTCCTAACTGTAGCTATCAGCAGAGGCCCAGTATAATGGAAAGAACAGTAAGACTGAGGCTGATGTCTCAATAGTGACAATGGGAGCCAGAAGACAATGCTGAAGGAAAGTAGCTACCAATCCAAACTACACTTCTGAAACTGAAGTCTTGGCCTTTCAGATGAACAAAAATTGAGATCTCTATCACTTTAAAAAAAATTATGGTGTCTTATGGGCTACACAAAATCAAACTAGCCCTCAAAACCACAAGTACACCAGCCACCCAAACTTAGAAATGTAGGACGGAACAGCAGCAAGTACAGACAGACAGACATACATGANATTAAACACAGATTTTAGCAACCAACAGTAAAACACATAGGATGGACAGCACGATGGCTGAATAAAAACTTGGGGCTGAGTAAATGAAACTTAAGTAGTCCAAGTTCTTTACATGGCCTGAAATAAAGCACTAATGAATATTGGCAAACAAACTTACATGCTATATCCTCTATTGAAAAGCTAAAAGACTAGCAAAACACTACAAGGTNACCAAGTGAACAAAGTAAGAAAAATATCATTACTACAGAAAAGTTAATGAAGGTAGATTGTAAATGAACTTGGTAAAACATCAAAAAGAACTACTCATTAAAAAAAATAACCTTAAGAGTCAAAGGGTAAGTTATTTTACACCCAGGGTATAGAAGAGAACTTCTGTAGGAATATTAAACAAAAAAGGAAACCTANTACAAAAGAGCAAGGATTTCACACTGGTAACTGACAAGAGNGTTACCGCAGGGAGAGGATGTTCAGTCTCATTCATAACCACAGAGATGCAAATTATAACCATGACAAGAGCCAAGTACTTACTGACTGTAAGGTGCGGAGACAAAGAGAATGAATTCAATAGACAATGGTAGGGATGAGGAGTGTGAGAACACTCCCAGTGCTAGAAACCAACCTCATCTGACACTATCACCACATTTTTTTAAGGGCTGACCCATAGACTGTATTCTGATTATAGTGTATAGTTATTAAAGAGACACTTGCCTGAAGAGTATGGACAGAGAATGGACAACAGCATTCTTCATAGCAGGTCAACAAGAGGAACTACCCACCACCAGAAGAACCAATCACTGGATAGCACCCAGACAATGGAATGCTAAGCAGTTTTGGAAAACACTGCAAAATCTCCCTAATCCATTGCTGACCAAAATAAGCCAGAAACCAAATCCAACTGCAAGAAAACAAACATTTTGCAAATCTGCTTGTCTAAAGTTCAAGAACAGTTGAAACTAAATGTGGCACAGGACAGTAGTCACCTATGAGGAGGGCAACAGGGGAGCGGTTGGGATTGGGCAGGAGAAAGCTTCTAGGATATTGGCAATGTTTAACTTTTCTTCATAAAGTTGATTATGTTGTCAAATTGTACTACTTGTTTATCTGTTTTGGACAGTTTTGTGTGTGATTTAAGTAAAAAAAAAATGGGGAGGAAAAACATTACTAAATGTAAAGCAAATACAAGGCTGGGTATGGCTGGTACATGCCTGACATTCTAGTGCTCAGGATGTAGAGAAAGGAAGACCAGGCATTGGACTAAACAAACATACCACAAGATAGTTGAGTATCAGTAAAGGGTTTCATCTTAGTGTCAGGTTTATATTTGAACTCTTACAGTGAACACTTCAATTTGTTATTGTCACAATATGGCTTTGGATGTCATCAATTTGCTGCATTTAACTGTATGAAGATTTAGTAGCATGGAATGATTACAATTAAATGGATAATAGATTATAATGCTGCAGCTAAAGCTAAATATGCTAATTTTCAAATACCTTCATGAAGAAATGTCATATCTTTCTTGACAACAGGGAAGAGTGGAATAATTGGAGGCTGCATGCTTTGACTACTAAGAATATTTCTGTATTTTGCCATGTTTCTAGATGGGTCAAAAAGGTCTTGGAGGTCTTGGAGATGTTTCTCATATTTGCTTGGTAACTTTTCCCAAGTGCCTCTGAGTCGTGCTACCGGTGCCAGGTTCAAGCCACTGTCAAAGATGAGAATAAAAACATTAAGAATGGATTTAGAGGAAAGATTAGGTTTAGGTCAATAAACTACACAGCCAAGATCTATAGTGGGAAAAAAAAAGCAGGACCCACTTTAATACTTTGAAACAGAGAAGAATTATGAAAAACTAAACAAAAGGGACTCCTTTAATCTTAAAACAAGAATCACTTTCAGAGAAACTCTACTAGCATAACAACTGCTTTATACTTTGTATGTAAGAGATAAACGTTAACAATTACGTAAAACTTAAAAGGAACACAAGCATCACAGTGTTGCTTCACACTTCACATTTGAAAATGGTTTAAATGATGCCAAGAATGACTGAAATAATAACCGAACGAAGTAGAGTCTTGATTCAAAAGTTTCCATATCCCAAGGTTCCAATCTCATCCCCTAAGTCTCCAGATATCTACTATCTCCTTTCCAGAGCACTTTAAACAAGTTCAGATATCCCTTAACTTGAAAATAGAATTCATGTCCATCAGGCAGTCTTCCCCATTCCTTTACTTCCATGCTACATGCCAAAGGTAAGCTATCAATAAACGGCGTATATATAACACATCTCAACATCCCTACACTTTAGTTCTTTGCTTCTCAGGCATCTGATCTATACCTACACCACTACATGTAAAATGTTCTCTAACTTAATTTTAAGATAGGAGTTAAATGTTGGTTCCGCATTGTTGCTAAGAAATCATCTCCTTGCTACTTACTGTAAGAAGGGTAAAACAGAAATGTAATTCCACTTCTATTGATACTTAGAGAGGCCCAAGTCCTAAACTAGAATGGTTGCCAAAAATTAGCCAAGGTCAAGCAGGAGTAAGCAAAGGTACCAAAAAATGACATTTGTAGCTAAAGAGGGAAGGAAGGCTGGAACAGTAGTGCTCCAAAGTTACAAGGGAAAGAACAATTCCTGATTTGGAACAAGAGCACAAAAGTCTGTGTGGTGACATCAGGCAGGATTGGTCTCTTGAACATGAGTATCAGGGGAAGTAATAGGAAATCAGTGCTGTTAAAAGACAAATTCTGAAAGGAAGCTGTTCAAGAGGACAGTAGAGAGAAACTGTAAGCTGTATATAGCCCTAAGGCTGCTAATCTCCTCACTAAAAAAGACAAGGGTAAAATATTTTACAAGGCTAATCCTGTTAGCTAGGAACTGTGCCCCAGCTTTTCTCTCATATGAGCATCTGCAAATAGCTAGTACAGGGAACTCCTCATTCAGAAGGAATGGAGAAAAGAAGGAATGCAACATCTACATGTAGCAAAACAATAGTTAAACAACACTTCCTTAGGAGGATAAAGCAGAATGCTTCCAAATTTTATGAACCCAGCACAGTACTAACATTAAAACTCACAAATAAACCATAAGACCATCAAAGAACAATAATAAATAATAATAAAACTGACCATATATATATATCTAACTAGATGGGTAATTTATTATAGTGAAACTACTAAAACAATTTACCAATTATGATCATATTTGATACTAAAATATCATATAGGCTGGGGGTACAGCCCAGTAGTAGGATGCTTGAGTCTAAACTATGTAAAAAAAACTAAACAAACCTTAAAATTCAATAATCATTCTTAAGTTTTAGGAAGTCAGCAAAATAGAACTGATAGCTCATTTTTCAATCCAAAGACTATATTATGTTTAATGCAGTAATACAGAAACATTTATTATGAACCAAAATTATGCAGAGGCTCATAAGTGTAATTATTTAATGAGCAAATGCCAAGAAACAAGAAGTAGTTAAGACAAAGAAATGGGTAAATGGGATGAAACTACTTCTTTATCATTATTTGAAAGAAACAAGAAAATGAGATTATACAACTCAAACCCCAATATATTAACTCAAAACTGTAAGAAAAAGAATGCTGTACCATGCCAATATATGGAACTGATGCATATAAACAGTAGAATACTCAGCAGAAGCAACAAATGGTCAAGACAATATAAGGATGCCATTCAGTAATAAGACTGAACATTCAAAGAAATGTTCAAGACTTTTCTTTTTTTTTTTGTTTTTCGAGACAGGGTTTCTCTGTGTAGGTTTGGCACCTTTCCTGGAACTCACTCAGTAGCCCAGGCTAGCCTCGAACTCACGGAGATCTGCCTGCTTCTGCCTCCCAAGTGCCAGGATTAAAGGCGTGCGCCACCACCGCCCGGCTAAATGTTCAAGACATATATGAACAAAGCTATGAATGTCACAGAGAGAAGAAGCAGTGCAGCAGTGTTTGTGGGTAAAGGAGTCATTGCTAAATAAATCTATGTATTCTGTGTAATCTCAATGAAAATATTCACAAGAAGACCTAGATGAACTGACTCTGAAGCTCATATCAAACATGCCAGCAACAGTCAGAGAAAGGATGAGGATTACATCGCTGGGACAAAGTGCAGAAACAGACCCAAGATAAGNATGGGGTTTTAGCAGCTTATTTTATTTTTTAAAGATTTTTATGTGTATGAGTGTTTGCCTACATGTATGTATGTGTACCACATGGATGCCTGATGCTTACAGAGGCCAGAAGAGGGCATCAGACCCCCCAGAACTGAAGCTATAGACAGTTGTGAGCTGCCATGTAGATACAATGCTTATTCAAAAGTTAAAATTAGTTTTTTACCTGGTGTGGTGATCATGCCTTTAATCCCAGTACCTGAGAGGCAGAGGCAGAGGCAGGTGGATCTTACATAGGACCAGGTCAACCATAGCTACATAAGAGACTCTGTCTCAAAAAAACAAGACAAAAAATAACAACAAAAAAGTTTTCCTCTTAGCCTTCTGTTCTAGACCACTTCTATTCCTTTTGTCAGCCACTGATCCCCAGAAACACTTTCTATCTGGAAGCCCCAGTGGCTACATCAGGCTGGGACTCAGATCAGTGTCTTGCTCTGCCATCATCACTTGGGAACACTCAATCTTAAATGGGTTGTCTTCATCAAACTCCTCCTCTTAGGGCTCAGGGATCTATGTGGAAGAGGAAGTAGAGGATGGCAAAAGCCAGAGGGATGGATGACTCAAAGGAAACAGCATCTTCCAGACACGACAGCACCGCTATAAACAAGGACTCACAGAGCCTGTACAAGTTCAAACAAGACAAGGTCCCAGTACTGAGAGGGGGAAATGGAAACAGGCTCCCACCCCTAACCAAGAAGCTATCTGCAACCAACACCCACTGACACAGGAAAAATTAGTTTTCTCCAATAGAGTCTCTCTGGGTATATTAACCACGTTAGGGTGGGCCCCAGGCCAAGCAGTAGTTGGCCAACACAAAAAGAACTCAATGGCATTTAAAAAAAATGGCTTATTTATTTAAATGAAAGATGGAACATAGAATAAATAAAAACTGAGAGTGCCATCATCAGAATGGAACACACATTAAATCTAATCATACTACAATAAAAACTTATGAGGGGCTAGGGAGATGGCTGAGTGTTTGTCCTAACACTGAGGACCTGAGTTGGGATCCACAGCATTAGGTAGGTGTGGTGGCCCACCTGTGATCTCAGTGTGAAGGAAGCAGAGTCAGAGGATCCCTGGAGCAAGCTGGCTAGCCAGACTAGCTGAACTGGTAAACACTGAGTTCAAGTGAGACTTGACCACACTATGTAAGGTGGAGCATGATGGGAATATACTCGACATCAGCTTCTGACATTATCTATGCTGAAAAGACCAATGCTAACAGAATGCACCCAAATACACACATGTGCATCTCCTTCACAAAACTTTGTTTCTAGAAACAGATCATGCCTTACATATGACAAAATCATTACACAGATAATTGTACAAACTTACCTTATTATTGCAAACATGGAATTGAAGTTCTTACATTCTCGGCAATGAAGGGCAATTTTGATAAAATGTTTAATAATCTTCATTCTTTTGAGCTGATTAGATTCACTTAAAATCTCTGAGGCAACCCAGAATGTCTCTTGGTTTACAATGTCCTCAAATTGTTTTAAGTGAGTATTTTCTGTCTTGGAATCTAATTTAAAAAGATCATCAATGTATTCAGTAGGCTCGATATTACGAAACAAATCAAAGTCCCTCATTGACAGCTGGGTGGCAACTTCAATGGTGCTGAGCTGTAGCATGGACAGTTGGCTTTCCTTAAGTAGTTCCTGGGCATCTTCATCAGAACATAGTGTTTCTGTTTCCATGTTATTTTTTAGGTAATACCTAAATGGGAAGGAAATTATAAATATGATCCTAAGTAGATTCCACTTAATAAGAATACTTTCTTGATTTACTTTGTTTCCCAAAGTACCATTTATGGCTAGCTTTTTACCATAAACATTAGAATATTCACTTACAGATGAAATGGGAAAATAAAAGATATCTTGAGAAGTCTTACTTCCTGCCATTTGACATCTATTATTGTAAGAAATAAAAATAATGATGAAAATTACCTTGAAGTCAGTCATTTTTAGAAACTATTCATATGTTTAAACAATAGTGTGTTGTCTTGAGAATAAAAGCCCTATGGGGCAAAACCAGGATTATCTCTTAGGTTACTCATGTCAGTTCTTTGGAGGCAGTGATAGGAACTCACACAGAAAACTGGTGCTGTTGTACAAGTGGGGTCACTGTCACAACTAAACCTTACCAAGTGGTTATTAAGCTCTTGGAACTGGTTGGTACGAGGAAACTGCAAGAACTTGGAAATGTGGGACACAGAAGTCCTAGAATGTTCTAAGTACAGCTCAATGTCCTATTTTAGTTGGAAGTATGAGGAGCAGAAAGCTAACACAAATGTGGACAGTTAAACTATGTCTGAGAATTTTCAGATGGTCTACTGGATTAGAGGTCACCTGTGATACACTCTGGCAAAAAATATTTCATTCATGTCAAAAGACTGCTGGAGGCCAAGTTTAAAAATAATTTAAGCAGAGGAAATTTCAATCCTGCTAAGATATCCAGGCTGTGGGGTAATGCTATTACTAGATGCTTTAGCCACATTTACACAAAGAATTTGGAGCAAAAAGTAAGAGCAGAATCTAAGTTAGTTTTACCAGTGAAGCTTATGTGAAGCTAGGCTTAAGGAGGGCATGCTTTTAAAAAAGATCAGTACCATTTAAAGCAATGGTTCTCAACCTTCCTAATGCTGTAACCCTTTAATATAGCTCCCCTGTTGTGGTGACCCCCAACCATGAAATTATTTTCATTGCTACTTCATAACTGTAATTTGCTACTGTTACAAATGTAATTATAATGTAAATATCTGATATGCAGGATATCTGATGTGTGACCCCCATGAAAGAATCTTTCAACTCCCAAAGGGGTTGCAACCTACAAGCTGAGATCCACTGATTAAATGTAAGCAAAGTGCTCTGCGTCAGGACGACGGCATTGTCTTAAGGGCTTATCAGGACTTAGTCAGACCTTTCCTGTTGCAGTTACAAGAGGGTGAACTTGTAAATGTATTTAAAAAAATTTCTGGCTGGACCCAGTGGCACAGGCCTCTATGTAGACTAGAGACTAGCCTCAAACTTTAAAGATTTACCTGCTTTAGTCTCCCGAGTGCTGAGATTAAGGCATTCCAACATCATATCCTGTGACACAGACTCTAATTCCAGTTACTTGGGAGTGTGAGACAGTAAGATTCTATTATAGTGTGCTTCGACAACTTAGTGAGATCCTGTCTCAAAAATAATAAATTAAAAGGAGAGAGGCTTTGGAGATAGCTCAGCAGTAGAGGTCTTACCATTTAAAGGCTCAAGGTTCAATTGCTAGTACTTCAAAAACAAATACAAAATATGTAAGTGAAAAACTTCCTTTTGAAAAGAGCAAGTCACTGGGACACCCTAGTAGCAGAGTGTCACTAAGTAAAGCGTTTCCCAGGATTGACTTCCCGCGCTTGGTCATCTAGTCCTTTATAAACTAGGACTCAAAGGGCTCACTCTGGCAGCAGATTGTGTACTGTTTATGTGATAATGCTTTTGCAGGCATGTAGACTGAAAGAGTTTTTAGTCATGGGAGCTTCTATCAAGATTTTTCAAAGAAAGGCTGGAAACGAGGCAATGTGTCGAAGGGCCAAGACTGCAGCAGTCAGTCTCTGGGCAGGTGGTAAATAAAGTGAAAGGTTAAGATGAAGATACAATGGAGACTCCAAGATGCTGGAGATGCTATCTATCAATGTGGAATGTTTGACAAGCCAAGGAAAGTCAAAAAACAGTGGAGACAGTTCAAGAGTTCACAAAGGTGGGTCTTCCAAAGCCAACAGAATGACACCATGTGTCCTGGATGCAGGCATGGATCTACATAGGATTTAATGTTTTCCTTGATGGGTTTCTGTCTTGTTTTGGTTTGACTGGTTCTTGCTATTCTTGTGTTACTCCCACTTGGAATGGAAATGTTTACCTGNTGTCACTTTCATCTTTTTTTTAAATTCTTCAAGGTTCACAGCTAAGAGTTTGTCCTGAATCTTAGAAGAGACTTTGGACTTGGGCAGAACAAGCTGTGTGAAACAAGTTGGAGCAATCAAGATTTTGAAGATTCTTAGAAAACGGACTAAACGTGTTCTGCATTTTGACACTGCCTAAGTCTTTAGGGGCCAGGGTGGAAAGTTAGGTTTGAATATGAAACATCTCACATGGGCTCAGCTGGTGCACACCATGTAGGTGTAGGCTGAGCTGGAGAAAGCAGGTCATTGGGGTCATGCTGAAGGTTATGCTAGTCCCTGGTTTCATTCTCTCTCTCCTTCCTGGCTGCCATGATGGGATCTACTTCTGCTCTGCTACATACTCCCTTCTGTGATGGAGTGTGAACAAAATAAATCCTTCCTCCATGAAGTTGTTCCTGTCAGATATTCTGTGACAGCAATGAAAAATCAATATAGTATCTGACATCTGGGTAATATTACATAAATATCTGTTCACAGTGAATATGATTTCTGACTGGCAAGGAAAAGCACATACATTAAGATTTGTTTTCATCCCTATTCAGTAGTTGCTACTGGACTCATTTCCTCCTCCGTTCCTGTTTGAAACTTTCAAGTGAGGCAAGAAAAAGCAGATCTGTAGACAGAAGTTCTTAGCGGTTTCTTCTATGTCAAATACAACTTGNATCTCAGCAAGTGGTATGGATCTGTCCTTGTATAAAAGACCTTCATGTCCTCTTCTCTTTAGAACAGAGCCTCTATGGTACTTCACTGTTGAGACAGGCCCTACATTATTTAGAGCTGGACATAGATTATACAGGGCTGTTCTCTTTCCTCTTTGTGGTAGACCAAGGACCCTTCCAAGATTCTATTTATGTGATTATGGAGACAAAAACTTGACAAGAAGAGAAATCCCATTTTAATCTTAGAACGAAGTAGCAAAACAGCATGATGTTTTTACCTACAACATTCATTTTTATAGGGAATGTACAAATAGCATTTTGCATATTTAGGAATAAGCTTGTTTACCTTCCGTTGAGTTGAATTCTATCAGCTAATTTGGAGAACTGGTCCGGAAGTCTTCTCTGCTTTATGACACCCTCAGGAGTAACAGAAACTTCACAGAGAGAGTATGTCTCAGATGCACCAGTCAAACCAAATTCCTGAACAGCTTGGCAGACCACTTCTTTGGCTGTGGTATCTTTACTGATGATAATGTAGCAACTCTGCTGATCTGCTTTGAAAACTCTTATAACTTGATCAGGAATATCTATATAAACACAAAGATGAACCTTAGTATTTTAAAAAGCAACATTTAAACACCCCAATAAGGAACTTAAGAGTACAAGGATTCTTCCAAACAATGGAATATACATTTCTATTTCANACAGGATATGACAAAATGTATCCATTTTCTTCAGATGGAAGATAATAGAAGTTCACCAAGATAAAAATTGTGACAATTAAGAAAACATTTTTCATTTAAGACATTATAAATATTTATTGTTCTATAAAGCTATTATTTAAAAAATTATATATATATATACACAAAATATATATATACACATATATATGTATAGGTATTTTGCCTGCATGTATGTTTATGTTCCACATGTGTACCCAGTTGCCTGCAGAAGCCAGAAGAGGATACTGGATCCCCTGGGACTAGAGTTATACATAATTGTGAACTGCCATGTGGGTTCTGGGAATTGAAGCTGGGTCCTCTGAGGAACAGCAGTGATCCTAATCATTAAGCCATCTCTCTAGCCAACAAGCTATTTGTTTTTTAATAAGGATGGAGGGATAGTAGTCCATATGTATTGTGTGTGTGTGCACACAAGTGCAGATGCTACTGGAGCCTAGATGCACTGGATCTCCTGGGAGTCAACCATCATGGGATTACCATTTTCTACCACGACAAAGGATATGATACAGAACCCTCCACAGTAGATAAAACTATCTTTTTAAGGAATCTGACCAGTTCTTTAGTGACAACTCTCAAAAGGCCTTTGAAAAGGTATGTATATTTTCCAGGTCTTAAAAACACAGTTTCCAATTTTTCCCCAGAGGTTGTTTTATATAATCTTAGAATGCGAGAGAGCNAATTTGGTCATGTCATCATTAAAACTGTTCATTACCTTATTTTGTCTTGCTGCTACTTTGAAAGGCTATCCTTGTCTTCAATACTTTATTCCCCCCTCCTCCCCCCCCCGCCGAGACAGGTTCTCTCTATGTAGTATTGGTGGTTCTGGAGCTTGCTATGTAGACCAGGCTGCCTTTAAACTCACAGAAATCCTTCTGACTCTACCTCCCAAGTGTCAGGGTTTTAAAGGCGTGCAACACCATATCTAGCTTCCAATACCTTTTGGCACTACCTGTGTTTCTTCCTACTGAGTCACATTAAGACACCAACACTTAATCCACTATATAAAGTAGCAACTATTTTCCTAGATTTTATTGTTTTTCTTATTTTTTTTTGGGGGGGGGTGATATTTGTGTTTCTGTTTCTGTGTGAGTTTGTGTGAGTGTGTATGTAGAGCCAGAGGTTAACATTAGGTATCTTCTTGAATGGTTCTCTACCTGTCTTTTTAGACAGGGTCTCTCATTGAACCTGGAGCTCTTTGATTCCACTAGATTGATCAGCCAGTGAGAACCCCAGGGACCCTCCTACTTGCCACTTCTTCAGCCCTGAGATGACTGGTGTGCACCGTAGCACTCAAGCTTTTTTTTTTTTTTTTTTAAAAAAACAGGAATGCTAGGTATTAAAACTCAGGTCCTCTTGTGTCAACTCACCTACTGTATCATCTTCTCTGCAGCCCATTTTCTAAGTTTTTTATTAAATTTATTTTATTTTTTAAGAGGAAAGTGTTTAAATTTCCATACGGTTAAACACTTCAAACTCTGTTCTGTGATTTTGTTACTAGCAAATAAATTCTACCTAAGATATGTTCACATGATATGCATATGTAAACATTTCCTCCTGTCTTTTCTTCTAAGGGAAGAGCTCACATCTCCAGAACAATGCTTACTGCAATGACAGACACTACAAACGAACAATGACATGACAGCATAAACAAATGCTAAGTTTCCATATGAAAATAAGTTGCATTTACAAATAGGAATATTTATTGCTGTGACTAGTGATGATGGCAGTAACTAACTTTATACTGTTTGTTCAGCATTGTCTTTCTTAGCACCATATGCATCATTAGTGAAAAAAAAAAAAAGGAACCTGTCTCGAAAGGGAAAATGAGAATAATGGAACAGGCGTAGCAGGAAACAATTCTACAGAATAAAATAGCCCTACGTCCTCGTACCCTGAAAATGAGAACAAGAAAGAAATCAGCTCCCAGGACTAAAAGATTCAACTGAATATACACGGATGTAATTCTACTTGCTGGCTGCTGGATGTTCTGGGTCAAGTTCATGTACTCAGTAGTCTCTGTTCTAGAAAGAGGTACCAAGGTGTCTTTCTTTGATGTATTTAAAGATCTGAGTCATCAATACTTCTTGCTCAGATTTCTTGCCAATGAGTGAGTCTCTAATGTATAGCTAATAGCACCATTATTCTTGAACTTACATTAACTTAAGGTTAGACAGTTTTATAATTTACCCAAATCAGGCATGCTTCTCTGCCTAGTTCTGGAAATTACTGTCAGCAAATGGAAGTCTGGTTGTCAGAAGGAAAGTGAGCAAAGGAATTTCACCATGCACTTTCTTAAAAACAAAAACAAAAACAAAAACAAAAACAATCAAACTGTACTTGTTTGTCCCTGCACTCTTCATGAATTGGGTACTAAGCTCCAAAAGTGCATTTCTCTGTTAGAGCTTTGGAGGCTAAGCCTCATCAAGAGATCCTGACTGACTTTGAGGGCATGGAAAATGTCTATTCCTTTATTACCATCTTTAGGAAAATATAGTCACAGACAGGTGGGGATTTGCATAACTTCACTCTCTGTTTCTGGGAAGGAACACAGAGTTGTATATCTTGAACAAGGCTAAAAAGCTGTACTTTCTAAAGCCATTTGTTCCTCAGGTGAAAGACAAATTGTTCTGTAGTCACATAACAGAAAGTCAAGTTTTTAAAAAAAGGTGCTGGAAGAAATCTGTAAATAGGATTATCCAAAAGCATCACAACCAAAACTCTGATGAATCTGCCAATGTCATGAAAACCAACCTGGAAACCAGTGAGATCAGAAGAAAACAATTTCACTTCATTGGCATCAGCAAGAGTATAACCTTTGTTTATTTTAGAATCACTGTACACACATTACAAACACACTGCTAGATGAAGAATCATAGACAGAGCCAAACATAATATTTGGCTCATGACAGATGTACACGATACNGAATTAGATGAACAGTAAATATGAGATCAAAAGAATCAAACAGGAGAAATGGTATAATCACCTTAAATTCTAGTCATGAAGCAAAAGTGCATACACAAAAAATTCCACTAAAAAGCAAAGTCCTTTTTGGGGGGGTGTTGGTATTTTTATATATATATTTGATTTATTTATTTTGTGTGACTGGTATAGGGGTGGAGGAGCAAACACATGCCCCAGCACTTATGCGGAAAGCAGAACAAAATACGGGAGTTGGTCTCTCTCTTTGCACCATGTGGGTCCCAGGGACAGAATTTAGGTGGGCAGACTTTGTGGCAAGTGTGCCCTTACCTGCTGAGCCATCTCACCAGCCCTCAGATTTTATTTTTATTAATACATTCGTTTTTTTAAGGATTTATTTATTTATTATGTATACAGTGTTCTGCCGGCGTGTATGCCTGCACAACAGAAGAGGGTACCAGATGGTTGTGAGCCACCATCAGGTTGCTGGGACTTGAACTCAGGATCTGTGGAAGAGCAGCCAGTTCTTTTAACCTCTGAGCCATCTCTCTAGACCCTCAGATTTTATTTTAAGAAAACAAATTAGACAAATGAAACAAACATAAACTCCAGATATCTGGACTTTGAAGCTAGAAACACATTTCTGGAGTGCTAACTTAATTTATTTTTAAAGATTATTTATTCATTTGTATGTGTGTGTGTGCTTAACTGTCTGTACAGATGAGCATTACGTTCGAGCAGTGCTGTCGAATCCCATGGAATTGACTCTGGATCTCCGAAAGAGCAGTCAGTGTTCATAACTGCTGAACAGTGCTCCAGCCTCTAGAGTGACAACTTTGATTTGGTATGTTTAAAATAAATAAATACTTTTAGGGAGCTGGGTGTGATGGCGTATACCTGTCTCTTATACACATCTAGATGTGTATAAGAGACAGGTGCTGTCGAATCCCATGGAATTGACTCTGGATCTCCGAAAGAGCAGTCAGTGTTCATAACTGCTGAACAGTGCTCCAGCCTCTAGAGTGACAACTTTGATTTGGTATGTTTAAAATAAATAAATACTTTTAGGGAGCTGGGTGTGATGGCGTATACCTTTCATCTCGGCACTTAGGAGGCAGAGGCAGGCAGATCTGAGCGAGGGTAGCCTGGTTTACCTAGCAAGTTCCAGGACAGCCAGGGCTACACAGAGAAACCCTGTTTCAAAAACAAAACCTTTTAAGGATGTATTGACCTTGAGATTACACTAATGATGGACTAATTTTTCAGGTATTTAGAAGGATCTTTAAGAAAATAAAGTTTACCTTTTCATTCTCTACATTTTTCTTTGTTGAGTACTTGTGTATCTACAGTGTTCCAGGTGATGAAAAGACAGTGGTAAAGGAGGCAGATAAATCTCTGACCTGGGGAAATTCACTAATAGTCAAGAGAGTGGAAAGTGGTTCCAGGAAAGACAGTAACGAGTAGGATGGCCTGCAAGGTGAGTAGGGCACGCGCTAACACACACACACATCGAAGGTTACGGTGGACTATAGGGCATGTGCTAACACACACACACACATCGAAGGTTACGGTGGACTATAGGGCATGTGCT
>LZPO01055345.1:47006-70900 GCA_001675575.1 Neotoma lepida
AAAATTTATATTTTGCTCAATTCAACAAAATTTGAGACAGATATAAAATCTACTTTCCCTTGTCAACTGTAGACTACTGAAAATCCTAATTCTCCTAATTCTCAACTAAAGCTGTTTTATTTCCAGGAAGAAAACAAAAAATAGCTCAGCCATTTTCAGTCAAAGGATGAGAGAACACTGAGCAGAGGTCAGCTTACCTGACAATCGTCGACTTTGGTCCTGATGACTCCATGCATGTACTGCTTATCGAGAGTGGGGACAATTCCAAAACTATTTCCCATGAAGAGATTTTCAATTTTCCCATCTGGATGACTAATTTCTACAGTGCCATTTAAAATGACATACCAGGAGTCAAGCTACAAAGGAAAATAAAGGTGTTAGAACCTTTTTAAAAAGACAGTTAAAGTTAACTTTGAACAATTTAGCAAAATACATAAATACATCACTTAAAAAAGACAAACGAGACCTAGCCCTATTATTCGGTAATCAGTCTTCAACACCCTGTGCTTTGTCTACACAAAACAACTGGTTTCTTTCACTTTCTTCTTTCAGTCACCAAAGGTCTTTCAGAACTGGCCAATTTCTCTGAGGCAAAAATACTGTAATGTTTAAGAGCATAATTCTTGTTTTAAAGACAATTTATTTTATGTGCACGAGTATTTGCCTACATGTAAGTATGTACACAACACGTGTGCCCTAGGAGGCCAGATAAGGGCTTCATAATCCCTGAGACTGGACTTACAGACAATTGTGAGCTGTCCCCTGGGTGCTGGGAACTGAGTCCCTATCCTTTTTAAGAATACCCAGTGCTCTCAACTCCTAAGCCATCTATCAGGAGCAAAAATTCTTAGAATCTTGATCCAGACCCTGTCACTGAGCAGCACAGTGACTTTTTTACCAGTTATTTAAGGCTTCAGTTTATTGCTAAAATGGCTGTAAAAAAAGTAATATAGAACTACTGAAGTAGATGGTCAATTTAATATAGATGAAATACTAAGAACAGCACATAACATACAATCATTCTAATAATTAACTTACAAAAAATATCAAAAGTCTGGATCTTAAGTCACATGTAACAAAATGTCCTAAATTTGTACTAATATTAAAAAACATTTTTCATTTAATAGGAAGGAGATACATTTTTATTATATTTTGGTGTGTGTGTGTGTACTCACACATGTGTACCACAAGGTTTGTGTGGAGGTTAGAGGACAAATAGTGGGAATTGGTTCTCTCCTTCTACCATGTGGGTACCAGGGATGGAATACCGGTCAGGCTTGGTGGCAAGTGCCTTTATCCACAGAACCATCTTGCTGGCCTGGGAGAGGATATATATAACACATAACACATACATTTTAATTTTAAAGATTTAGTTTACGCGTATGAATGTTTTGCCTTGTATGGATGTATGTGTACCACATCTATGACTGTTGGATCCCCTGAAACTGGGGGTATGGATGGTTGTGAGCCACCATGTGAGTGATGGGAATCGAATCTGAGTCTTCTGAAAGAGCAACAAGTACTCTTAACCACTGAGCCATCTCTCCACCCCTGAGTTATATTTTAAAGGTATGCTGTGTATTAATGAAAGAACACTTATTCTTTAGTACCAACCCCTTCTTATTAGAGTAAACTTTCAATATAATTTAAAGAACAATCTAGGACTGCCACTTCTGAGTGATAACTAGGTAACAAGAACAATTTTTTTTGGAAAGTCTATTGTTTTCTGTTACCAAACTACAAAACACGGTAGGATTTATAGATTATATATAAACTATTGAGAGCGAGACTTTGTCTTTTCCCAACATATTCCTAGGTTTACAGAAGTACCTAGTAGGAAGTTGACAAACAATACATTTTTGCTGTTGTTTTTTTTTCAAACAAAGTCTTCATGTAGCCTTGGTCCTGGAACTTGCTGTGTAGACCAGGCTAACCTTGAACACACAGAGATCTATCAGTCTGCCTCCCTAAGTACCGGGATTAAAGATGTGTACCTTGCCCAACCAGACAATACATTTTTGCTAATAGAACTGTAGAGTTGGAGAACATAAAAACCTGTAAAAAAGAAAAGTTGCTTAAAATCCTACTGTCTACACAGCTTTTATTTATCACTGTGCATATATATATATAATTTTAAGCTGTTGAAATATATTTAAATTATTTTGTCTTTGAGTTTATGTATTTTTACATGTACGTGTCTGTGCATGTGGAGACCAGAGTTAAACCTCAGGTGCTGTCCACCCTGGTTTATTTCCGCTTGTGTATATGTGGGTGCAGGTAAACGTATGTGCTGGCACGTGTGAACATACTCATTTGGAGGTCAGAGGACAACTCTGGCTGTCTTTCTGTAGATACCATCTATACCTAATTCTTTTAGAAAGGGTCTCTTTGGCCTAGAGCTTGCCAAGCAGGCTTAGCTGGTTGGCCAGTGAGCCCCAGGGATCATCAGGTCTCTGCCTCTTCAGTACTAGGTTTAAAGATGCATGCCATCATATCCAGCTTTTGTAGGTAGTTTCTGGGGACCAAACTTGGGTCTTCACACTTGGTGGCAAATAATTCACCAACCGAGTTATCTCTCCCGTGCCTTTAAAAACAAAAACAAACTATACTCACCTGTTTCCTCCAAATTCCTGGGGATATATATATCCTACTCATTAGATGTATGAACAAAACATGTAAAAAAAGCTGGAGAAGACTTCTGCCCCCAAAAGAATTCTGAGCAATTTAAGTAGAGTGTGAGGGTGTGGAGTACACAGTTCAGTGGGACATCACTTGTCCAATATGCTGGCTGGATCCCCAACACCACAAAAAATGACTAAGAATGCGCTAATCTTTTATCCCATGGTTATGTGTTTATTTGATTAGCTATTGCTTGTTCTTAAACTGTATTCTGGCATATTCAGTTCTTTCTATTACAAATACGTAATGAGCATCTTTAGATATAACTCTTGAGATTTTTATATGTTCCTAGGAGAGACACCAGTTAAGTAGAATAATAGGTTAGAGACTGTGAATACAGTAGGGCTCACATCAAGAATATCTCAATGAATTTTCAGAAATGTTAAAACAATTTACTGATAGTAAACATTGGTAATTCACTTCTCAGCATCAATCTTACAGTAGTGTTTTTCCAGTCCCACTACAACAGGGGTTCTCAAACCATAGGTTGCAATCTTTTCACAAGGGTTGCCTCAGAAACTCAGAAAACATAGCTATTTACATTACAATTCATAATAGTAGCAAAATTACAGCTACGAAGTAGCAATGAAAATAATTTTATGGTTGGGGTCACNACAACATGAGGAATTGTATTAAAGGGTGGCAGCATTTGGAAGGTTGAGAACCACTGCACTACAGCCTTGTCACATCCCTAGGAGAGAGGCATAAACACCAACACACTGCCACTCCCTCTTTCAATTCCTATCACAGACAATGAACAGGGCAGTGAATAAACACTTGACCAACATTTTCAACAATAATAACAACATATATTTACATACAGAAAGCAACAACAATGAAGAATTCTTTAAAGAGTTTTACTATCTAATTTTAATATTTAAAAAATTGGTTCAATTATCGATTGAATATCTATTTTGTATAAAGACCATTGCTGGGAAACCAACAGTTAAAAAAATGTAAAACAAACAAAACAAAACAAGACACATAAAAAAACAAACAACAATAAAAAACCCAACAACAACAAAAACAACTTATCTCTTCAAAATTTAACTACCAACAAGCCACTGCTTAAGCGTTGGCACATGCCTTTAATCCTGGCACTTGGGAGGTAGAGGCAGGCAGATCTCTGTGAGTTCAAGGCTAGCCTGGTCTACAGAGTGAGTTCCAGGACAGGTAGGGCTACACAGAGAAACCCTGCCTTAAAAAACAAAACAAAAAACAAACAAACAAAAAAAATCCAAACAACAACAAAACCAAAACCAAACAAATAACAACAACAAAACCTACCTTGACTCAGTATTCACTGAAAATACTTTAAACTCAAAATCTTGGATTTATACAAGCTTAAAGAAATTTACAACTTATTTGCTGACCCACCTCTTGTCCATCTTCAAGAATAACAGCCCCAGCCTGTTCCACTACTTCAAAAATCATGACAGAGCAGAGCTCTCTCCTTACAGACATGGTCATGTTTGCAAAGGCAGGGAGCTGGTGCATGAACTCAAGTAACTGTTCTATAAGAAAACAGAAATTCTAGCATAAAGATCAAGGATACTACCTTAACATACAACAAATTCTATAATTCAATATTCTATTTGTTAATCTACTTAGGAACTTATACTGCTAAAGTAAGAACATCAAGATAGATCACGTCACAACCATTCATATAAACAAAACAACCAAATCAAATAGGGGCTGCAGAGGTAGCTCAGTGGTTAGGAGCACTGGCTGTTCTTCCAGGGAACCTGTGTTCAATTCCCAGAACTTACATGGTGGCTCACAATGGTCTGTGATTCCAATTCTGGGAGATCTGACACCCCCCACTGACCTCCACAGCACTGCACACACATGCTGCACAGATATATGCAGGCAAAATAAGCATCACAATAAATATAATTTTAAAGCCCACTTATTTAGTAGGTTACACGTGCGCACATACACACTGATAGACTTATTTAGTAGGTTACATGTGTGCACATACACACTGACAGACTGTATGTATAGTTACCCTCACATATAAATACAGGCATAGTGAAAGATATCATCATTTAAAACACTCAGAGAACCAGGAAACCACACAGGTTCCAACGAATCCGTAACATCTGTGTTTTGCCTAGCTGGAGATGCCACCTGATTGGTGGTGTAGTTTAGTGCTGCGTTTTGATTTGCAAAAACTCTTTTGTCTAGAATTTTCTTTTTCTTAATTCTACTGGTAAATGTCAGTCAGTAAATTAGGAATAACTAAAGTGAACTATAGCTCAAGATTTATTACATCAACTACTTCTTACTAAATGCTTATGGGCTTCTGAGGCTATTTTTCGGTAAAAACATAAGTAATAAAGATAAATACAAGGGAAACACACATGTATCTGCAGTTAAGTTAAACAAGCTTCAACAGAAATGACTACACAAAGAATCTCACAGTTAATCGGAATGAAATAAACTTCAAATTTTAAAACTTCATGAAACTAGCATAGTGTCTATGTGGACGTTTTCAGCATGAGTCTAAACAGTGGTTATTTAATAATGCTCTTATCTTTATAATGGCCGTAAAAGCTCAAATATACTGATCATTGCTGATGAAGTTATGATTTTTTTACTAGCATTCACTTGTAATGTTAACAGCAATGATTATAAGAAGAAAATCTAAGATAAAATCTTAACTGAACAATAGCATTAAGTAAACTTAGTTCCTTAAAGATACATCAACATCTTCAGAATTCAAATTTTCAATTAAAACAGATTATTAACTAGCTCTGGAAGAAATTCAGAAATATGCAAAAAAAGTTTTATCTACAGTTTTAACACACACACGAAGGTAACAGATATATTTGAAACTGATTTAAAAACTACTTCATAGACTCTAGGCACAACTCTAGTGAGCTTTAAATGTCTTATGAACATAAAGAGAAAAATCAGTATCATGAAATTCACGGTTTTATTTTATAAGCACTCACAGCAAGTCTTAATTAACAATGGCTCTCAATGATCTGACATCTTGATATCAATGTCCAGGGATAGTCTTTCACAAACATTGTATCAGTTTTGCATGGTGCAATGGCCGTGGCAGAAGTGATGACAGTCACAAAAGAAACTGGGGCATACTCACCCTTGGATTCCCCACACTACAGGAGATCTACCGCCATGCTGTTAGGGTGAATAAACAGGCTACAAAAGACTACATGATATTATAGAACTGAGGTCTTGTGCCAGAAGCCTGGTGAGTAGGTCATCTTGGACATGATATTCTCATGCACTCCAGGGAAGACTCAGATGACTGGAGCCTATATGTACATTCTGACTATAAAATAATAAATGTATGCTGTTTTAAGAAGCTAAGTTTTGGTGCAATATGTTACGTGGCAACAGACTATTCTGCATATAAGATTAAAAATGCTTATGTGAACATACGTATTTCTTTATTTTTATGTTTTTTTTTTTTGTTTTTCAAGACAGGGTTTTCCTGTGGAGTACTGGTTGGTCTTGAACACAGATATACTCTTACCAACATCATCATCAGTTTTGTCTGCAGGTTCCTTTTCAAGACACTCTCGAACAAGATCTCGACCCTGCAGTGGATCTGTTCGATCAATCTCCTCTTCCTCATCCTCTTCATCCTCAGAATCAACAGGTCCTTCTGGAAGACGTGTTAAGTCTACATCTCCTACTTCACTTTCTGTAGCCTATAGAAAGAAATTTCAGTGAATAATTTCATGCTAAAATTATTATACATCACACTGTAAATTGACCAAAATTGGCCTTAAACGGCAAATACAAGGAAGTCAGCAACAATGGAAAGATACTTATTTATAAAACATCGCTCTACCTAAAAAGCAAGCTTATCTTCTCTTCTGTGTTATCCACATGACAAGTCAGATAGTAACTGTTCTCCAAGAAACACTTGCTTTTCCTAAAGCAAAGCTTTCTAAAACAGGAGGTATGAGAAAGATGAACCGTACCTATTAATACATGTTGCTTATTGTGAAAAATGTTATTCTTTCATCATAAATATACAAAGTCTAGCAGGACAGGCAATCATGGAGATTAAGAGNAGGAGTTTGAAAAGAGGCACAACAGTACTACAAAGTATTAACACTGACATAAAAACCAAAGAAATACCACCACTTTCTAATATATTACTAGGCCTTAAAAACTTTGCAAAGACCAAAGATTATTCAAAGTTATTTCAAATCAAACTAACAACCACAACTTTGGAAACATCAATGTTTGATATCTTAGGAAGTAACAGGTTTTAAAAGCTGTCATTCACAAAAAATGAAGATATCGTTTCAAAAGTAAAAAATGATTAGGTAACACCTTTGAATATTAAAACAGTTACAGAAAACAATCAGTTGAGCACAAGAATTCTATAATAATAATAATAATAATAATAATAATATAGTAATAAATATAACACTCAAAGATGAGTACTAGTAAAGATTATGACAGGTTCACCTAAGATCTCATGTCCTCTTTCACAGTCATTTATTCTCTGTATTAACCCCCTCCCTGAGCCCAAAGACTCAGGGAACATGACTGAAGAGGGGGCAGAAGGAATGTAGAGCCACACAATGGGGAGGAGTGGTCTGATATACTTCCTCTGTATATAACATCTTGCACTCATGAACTCACATCAATGGTGGTTACCTGCTTAAGACCTATACAAGATCAAGGCAATTGAAATATTCAGTATAACGTGGTATTCTTATTTAGAAAAGTACTTTGGAATAAAAATAAAGGTCACTATAAAGGAAAAATAGTCCAGCATGGACTGGAATAAAATTAAAGGTCACTATAAAGGAAAAATAGTCCAGCGTGGACTGGAGAGTTGCTCCTGAGGTCCCGTCCATAGTGGGCGGGGGATGGAGGGTGGGGGGTGAGGTGTGTGTGTCACATTTCTGAGGAGTAGTCACTGGCAGGTTCCTTGTACTGCAGCAGATAATCACACAACCTTGTACACATGGGCAGCACTAATAAGGCTCAAGCTCAGGACATATGGGTATGTGTGTGTGTGTACACAGAGATTTTTTTTTTTCCCCCAAAGAGGAAAGGAGACATACTGGAGGAAAAAGCCAGGGAGAGGTGGAACAGGGGTTGGGAGACAGTTACGTTTAAGATGAATTGTGACCATCAATGAAAGTTTCAAAGAGTAAAAAATATGAACAAAATTAAAAATGAATAGGAAGAGAAGAGGCAGGGAAATGGGAAGGAGAATTCTGAGTAAGAAAAGCAGAAGAAGAAAGAGGAATGAAGCAACAGAAATACAGCATACCAGACAGAGAAAGAAAGAGTACCAGCAACAGTATCATAGAGAAAGATGGAGGAAAAACAGGCAAACCACAGAGTGTGTCAAATGACCAGAGACAGATAGGACAGGGAACCCTATCCGAGAGTACAGCCTCCCTGCTGTCAGAAATGTTTCCACTTAGTCTGTGGGTCAGCATATTATTCTTTTGGCCTTTGCTTATCAAGTTAGGGCTCTGGTAACAACTCAGTCTTGTTTTATGCACAATTTATACTGCCTTAGGATTCCTACATACCTTTAAGTGGTTAATAATCCACATTAAATACACAACTTGAGACCCTTTAAGGCTAGAAAAGCTGGCTTTAACAGTCTGCTGCTATGGCCTGGACCCAGTCATCCTCTCTTTTTCTTTTTGAGACAGGGTTTCATGTTCCCAGATAGGCCTCAAACCCAAGACTTGTATCCAAGAATGCCCTTAAGTTTCTGATCTTCTTGCTGCCATTTGGGATTATAGATATGTGCTACTATGCTCAGTTTATGAAGTGTTGATATTGAACCCAACATGTAAGGTAAGCACTCTAACTGAGCTACATCTCCAGATCTCTCTCTCCTTTTTCAACAGTGCTAAGCATCCAATACAGGGCCCAACAGTGCTAAGCATCCAATACAGGGCCACCCAAGGCTCCTCTAGTTGAGGCATACCCCCAGACCCTAAAAATTGTTTTTATTCACTTATTTTTATTATATGTGCATGAGTGTTTTAGCTGCATGTATTGTAAGTGAACTACATGTATGCCTGGGGTCCACAGAGGTCAGAAGAAGGCACTGCTCCCTGGCACGGGAGATACTGACGTTTGTGAACTGCTATATGGGAGCTGGGAACCAAAACAAGTGCTCTTAACCATGGAGCATCTTTCTAACACTCTNGAAAATTTTTTTCTTTTGTTTATTTGAGACAGGGTTTCTCTATGTAACCTTTCTGTCCTGGAATTCACTTTATAGACCAGGCTGGCTTCAAACTCACCTAAAAATTCTTAATAGAAAGAAATCTTAACTTCAGGATGATGGTACTGGGAGGTGGGGTCTTTGGGCTGCCATAAACTCATTGAGTTATTAGAATCCTCATGAATGGATAGTAACCTAATGAAAGGCCACAGGGAGTTCATCCAACCTTTCTTCCACATGAAGAATTAGCTAGATAGTGTCATCTAAGGATCAGAAAGAGGTCTTTTGCAGTATACCAAATCTGTCAGCACCTTAATCTAGAATTTCAGCTTCCAAAACCACGAGAAGAGAATTTCTACTGTTTGTGAGCTACCCAGTGCATAACATTTTATTATACCAGCAATACTGCTTCACAAACAGGAAATCATATTTAGTGACTACTAAGCACTTGTAAAGCAAAAATAAGGTCTCTTATTAAGGAAGCATAAACTATAAAATGAATAGATGAATAAATTTAACTGGATATGGTGGCTCAGGCCCATAATCCCCACATATGGAAACCTGAATCCATGAGTTCTAGACCAGCCCAGGGTAAGATGGGGGGTGGGGTGGGAAGGTAGCATGGTAAAAAGAGTAAATACAAAGATTCAAACAGAAAAGACTGGCAATGGGCAACAAAAATAAACGGAATCATGGGGACGAGAATGATAATATCAAGAGATGGTAGAAGAATGTGGAATCATTTTTTTTTTTTTGTAGGATAGTTAGCAAATTGAGCCCTAGGCAACAGATCCTCTAAACAGATTAATAAGCACAGGGGAAAAACATAGCAGGGGTCTAGTAGGACAAGTATTAAACCTCTTTTGAATTTTCCTTTCCTGTCACATTTACTCTTTGTACTTACCACTTGGTGAGTATGAGTTGATTTTGTGATGAGTTGGCAGTCATCAAATAAACCACCACAGAATATCCTTCTCCTGTTTGCAGCTAGCTAACCAAGAAACTACAGTAAGAGGTGCTATAGATCGTAATGAAAACGTTTTACAAACTTACAAAAACCACATTTCAAATTGGGGTTTAAGTGTTAAGCCAGAACCTCATACTTTCAATGCTTTTCCTTTCAGCATTATCAAGTCCAGGGTTTCATTTAACCTTTTCCAGGGAACGCTCAGCTTTGGTATATTCATAGATTTACAAGTACTCCTTGAAAGGTAGCCTCGGGTCCAGTACTAACATTTAACCTTCCTTACCTGTTTTATTCCCTAGGCTTTATTAGAAACACACACACACACATGCACGCATGCACACACACACGCGATTTTTCTAAGTATTTCTTATCCTGAACATGGTTTCTTATTAAAATTGCAGGTCTAGAAATTTTACATTTTTTGAGGTCTACTTTATAATTCTATTTTAATTCTGTTCTAGTTTTTTTTAACTATATATTCCTTTAATCATTTACTACACATTTACAAATTATCACTTAAGTTTATTGAAAACATAAAATATAAGAATTCACTTCTACTTTTATCTTGTTGACTTGTTTTGCTTTGTTTTCTGGTGTGTGATGGACAGTTTAACTGTCAGCTTCACACAATCTAGAATCACCTGGGAAGGGAGTTTCAATGAGTGACTGTCTAGATCAGGTTGGCATGTGGGCATGTCTGTGATTCTGCTGGGGTGAGAAGACCTGACCAGGGGATTCTGACTGTGTAAGAGTAGAGAAAGGAAGGTGAGCACAAGCATGCATCCATTAATTCAGTGTTCTTTGCTCCTGGCTATAGATGAAATCTGACTGGTGATGGGCTGTAAACCTGGACTTGTAAGCAAACATACCCTTTCCCCTAAGTTGTTTTGGTCAAGATAAGATGTTTCTATTTCTAGGCAATTGCCTTAAAAGCTAGCTGTAAGTAAGGGTCTGAAAATTTCTACCTTAACTGGCCACTCTTAAAAGATCTTATCTTACACTTCAGCATTTTGGGTTTAATACTACCACAATTATCTTCTTTAAATTGAGTCCTGTTTTGTTTCCAGAATTTTCAATGTCTGTTATCTTTTTACTTGTTCACTCTCTAAATTCACTAAAACTTAACCTCTGTCTTATTGGGTAATTTATAAATGCACACTCCCTTTTTTAGTTGTATAGATTCTATTTAACATAACACTTTGAAAATGTAAAACATTAAGTGTAGAACAGACTGGTTTTTCACAGGGATAGGGATCAGGAGAGGAACCGACTACAAACAAGTCTAAAATGCTTTCAGACCCTATGCCAATTTCCCATATTAAAGAAGGTAAATTTTGTTGTATGTAAACAATGCATTAATGGCCATGAAACATATGCACACACGAATAATGACACAGGAAGCAGAACTGACGTCATGGTACTGAATGCAGTAACTAAGGAAGAATAAAAATTAACATTCAAATTTCTGGATTATGAAGTATGTTCTTCAATACTCTGTAACATGCAGGATAACTGGCAAGACAACTACTAGCTATATTCTATCTAATTGTAAAGAAAATAGTAAAAAGGTAATAAAAACTGTAGACTGTCATTGATGAAGGAAGATGCATGGAAGGGGGCAAGCAAGGTAGCCACATAGAGGGACATCATCCTTCAATACAAGACTTCCAACTAACACTAGTAGGTGGGCAACCTGAAGAAGCTACTATCAGTGCAGTATCTTAGACCTTCTTCTAGCATCTTCAGAGAAATATCAGCGGCACACACAGTCCATCCTCCAATACACAGCAAAGCAGGGACTTGAATAAAAACACGTTCACTTTCATTCTTTCTGTTACAACTATTCAGGGCTTTGCTTCTTGCCTAAAAAAGGCAATCATTTCTATCTTAGAAACGGAATACCCCAGCAGGATCAGATACCTATAGTTTTTCAGTGCCACGTCTTGCTTACTGTCTCTCTTAGCAAGGTATACATTCCCAACTATTTTGAGAGAAACCTACAGCCACAACACTCCATCTGGTTGTTTTAGAGTCAATCTTCCTCAGGAATCCTTTATAAAACAACACAGAAGGAGAAACCACACACACCCACACACCCACCCACCCACACCCACACACCCACACACCCACAGCTCTAACTTGATTTTTAGATGCAGCAACACCTCTGGTTCTTCTACAATGTACTTCCTCTCGAGAAGTAGAATGGACTAATCTAACAACTACTAAAGAAATGGAGTAAGCAGCTAAGAGTTATGTATTATTTTGATNTTATTTGGTCGATTCCTTATAGTATTTCTACAAAATAGAAAGGGTAAATTCCTAGTTCATAAATACTATAAAAAGGAAAACAGGAAGTCAGAGATGGTCTTAGTATCTTTTTGTCAAGAAAGCTGTATATTGACCTAAATTTGAAAGCTTTTTTCAATTTTCCATCTACCTACAAATTCCCCTTCATAGAAAGAAGCTATTTTCTTAAAATACTTGAATCTGGGAAACTTGGTAGAAACTTAATATAAATATTTTCTATAATTTTGCTTTCTACTGCATGGAAGCCACTATATATATATATATATATATGTATATATGTATATATGTATATATATATATATGCATTGAAGTATGACCAGTCAGAACTAAGATGGGCTGTTTAAATCTAAACTAAGCATGGGAAAAAAAGTGCAAAGAAACTCATTTACAATATTAAAATATTGCTTAAATTTAGAAACACTATGTTACATAAAATATATCATCAAAGTTAATTTTATATTTCTTTTTAGATGACTACTGAAAATTTTAAATTAAATATGTGGCTCACATTAAATGTCTACTTGTCAGCCCAGAAACACAAAATATATCTGAATTCTTGACTAACCCAACCATCAACACCAAATCTCTGGTTATTTACTCCCACTAGGCTTCAAACTATAAGGCCTTACTTCTAGGAATCTGCTTTGGACATCTGACACTAAAGATAGAATCACAGCCTACCATGAGGACTCAACAAATCAGCACCGCCCAAACCAAATTTGGATTTAATCCAACAAGATTGTTCGAGGACTCTCTCAGTCTGTAATCCTTTCCAGAACCCTCTTTTTATTACAAGGATCACTGGGGGAAAAAACACTGTTTTTTGTTTTTTTTTTTTTCATTTAGTTTGGAATTTTTTTCTGTTCAGTTTTTTTTTTTCTCTTTTGTTTTTCGAGACAGGGTTTCTCTGTGTAGCCCTGGCTGTCCTGGAACTCATTCTGTAGACAGGCTGACCTAGAACTCACAGAGATCTGCCTGCCTCTGCCTCCCGAGTGTTGGAATTAAAGGNGTGCGCCACCACCACCTGACGTCTGTTCAGTTTTAAAAATGGACAAGTCCATAATTACATCCCCTATTTAACTTTCTATTTCATTCATGTTAAACAGGATGGACGTTTGATGATACAACTTTCTATTTCATTCATGTTAAACAGGATAGACGTTTGATGATACAAAAGCAATCCTTACTTTTCTTCATAAATTTTACTACTACGATTATAAAAATCAGTCCTTCCTTCCACAAGTGTAAGCTGTTGTTTCAAAAATCTTCTTTAAACCCAGGCCTGATGCCTGAAATCTCAACTCTCAAGAGGCTGAAGCAGGAAGACTGAAAATTTCAGGCCAGCCTGGGTTACAGGGCAATATTCTGTTTCACAAAAACACAAACTTTTCCCTTCTATATCATATGCATTCTGTATCATATGGCTTCAACTGGATAAAAGAAAAGAAAATCCCATAGTCATATGCTGTTGGATTATACTAATCCTCTCAAAAGACAGATTGCTTCTTTAATCAAGCCGAAGAATCTGAAACAGTATATAAAGCATACTTTGCTGAAACCTTATACTTGAATTTCACACTTGAATTAAAAGATACATGATCATCTAGCTCAGTGGTTCTCAACCTTCCTAATACTGTGACTCTTTGATACAGTTCTTCATGTTGTGGTGACCCCTAATCATAAAATTATTTTCATTGCTACTTCACAACTGTCATTTTGCTACTGTTATGAATCATAATGCAAATATCTGTTTTCCAATGGTCATAGGTGACCCTGAGAAAAGATCATTTGAACCCCCAAAAGGGCCACGACCCACATGTTGAGAACAACTGATCTAGAGGATAAGCAGAAGGTATCTTGCAGAATTAAAAAAGTCTATGCACAGCACCCAGCCTAAGGTATTACCTGGTAGATATCGGATAAACTGCTGCTCCCAGAGTCACTGGCAATGCTACAGCCAGACTGACTAGAAGACACATGAGTCACCTGGGGATGAGGGTTGTCTGTGAGGTGCATCTTGGTAAGATCAGCTGGAAGCTGAAGGAAAAAGGAACTTGAGTTATTCTAAATGCCAAGTTTTACCTATGAAAGAGTTCTTGACATAATGGAACTTTACAGCACAGTTTTTTGTACACTGTTCAGAACCCAAGAATAGAAATCCTTCTGAACCAAAGCCTTTCATTCTTAGTAAAGTTTTTTGGAAATAGTAAGAACCAAACACACTTTCTTAAACTGTCAGACAATTTTAACAGAGGCAAGCCCACTGAACAATTTTCCAAAGAGACTACCATTACTAACTATAATTTAGCAGATAGTCAACCCCTTTGTTCACCCAAATAATAGTATCAGCTTCAGGCTGGAAAGACAGCTCAGTGGTTAAGAGACCTTCCAGTGGACTTGAGTTTGATTCCTAGCACCCACATGGCAGTTCACAAATGGCTGTAACTCCAGTACCAGGAGATTTGCAATCCTCTTCTGGCCTCTATGAGCACTACACATATATGGCAAAACACCCAAGCAAAATAAAAATGAAAGTTTAAAAACAGAAACCAAACAGCTTTCAATGTCAAGAGTAGAAAACACACACAACACACACAAAGATAGACTGGTAGAATGCCTGAATAGAATTAAAAATAATGTTTGAGATAACAGAAGAACACCTGCAGGCAGTAAGACTTAAGATTTACAAAATGACTGTACACACACAAGATATAAATGTTTTCATAACCTTTGTTCTTAACATTGCATTATGATGTAGTTCGCTCCTGAAAAAATTTTTGGTGGTCAAAATTATTCAATGAATGTCTGTGTTAATAAGTGCAGAGATACAAGAAGAACAGGAAGGACATGAGACCAGCAAGATGGCTCAGTGGGTAAAGATGCTCATCTCTTCAAGCATAATAGCCTGAGATGGCTCCCTGGACTCACACAGAGGAGAGAACCAATTCCCACAAGTTGTCCTCTCATCTTCACATGCTTGTCATGGCATGTCCATGTGCACACACAAACACACAAAATGTAATTAAAAAATAAAAATAAATAGGAAATGACTCTACCACTTGATCTTTAATATATGACTACTGTTATCAAGGATGTAGACTGTACAGTGTACTTCATACCAAGAAATAAAATAAGTACCTCATAAGCAATGTTATGGAAGTTAAGACAAGAAATAATTCACTATGCGCCAAAGCAGTCAATGTTTTAAGTAAGAGATAAGATCATTCACCACCCTTCCATATAATTTCTCTTCAACATGCTACTCACAACCATTAAATAAACCTAAAATTTGAAATAAGGTTCCTTGTTGTGCACACTCATTGTATTTACACCTATTTTAAAGGAAAAAAATGACCAAGTCTGAGTTCCCCTATCTTAAGAATATAGACTATAGAAATTGCACAGACCAATTATACCATGAACTAATGCAGATGGGTTAAGTCATAAAAATGCCATTATTGAGATAAAGAAAAATCACACACAACACAGTATCAAAATGTACAAGGAAAAACAAACCAGAAGCAGAAAGACAAATATTGTATGATCTAACTGTCTAAATTCTATATGGAACCAAAATGTTAAAACTCATACAAGCAAAGAATAAAATGGTAGCTACCGGAGGCTGGGAGGGGGAACTGTACAAAGTTTCAGTAGACAAGAAGAATGAATTTAGTCACAGATTACAGAGCACAAGTAACAATCATTGTAAAAATGTATTATAGATTTCCAAAATCTAAGAGTAGTTTTAAATGTTCTAACCAAGAAAGAANTATTTTATATGATGGGCAGGCTAACCAGCCCTGATTTGATCATTTCATGGCATACACAAATGCATTCTATATGCCTTTACACAGATTTCAGCATGAGACCAAATGAGGTAGATGTTTCATGACATTAAGTTGGAAGTTTCTATTTACTTTGCAAGAATCAAAAAGGAATATTTTTATTCCTTTTCTTCATGACCAAGTCTAATTTAATAGCTGACCTTTTACCAGACAACACAATTTATCCCATCGTCGTTCTAACCCATTAAGCTCTGCAAAATGTTCTGTCTGTTATACTCCTTCGTGTATTTACTATCTGTGGACCTGTGTGGTTTGCTGAAGATCGTATGTTTATAAAGACTACTGTCAAAGTTTCCCATGGGGAAAATGTCTTGAATACAAACATTACAGAAGTATAAAGCCAGTTGCTGATTGAATATATTTTGAAGACTTAGGGTCTCCACAGGTGCAGATGACTTCTTGAAGGAAACTATGCAAAGGCTCAGATATACAGATTCCTTTGTCATTTGGCTCTACCAACTATCTAAACATGGGATCACTTAGGTTAAGACAGCAGAAGAAATGGCTGGAACACTGTTCATTTTGCCAGCAACCAGAAAAACAAATCCATATTTTCCTCCATCAAACAAGATAACTAGATGAAGCTTGTATAAGAAGCTGAGAAATGTATAGGAAATAAAGTATGTTTGTATTTTTACTCCATTCTTTTGAACGGAGAACTTTGGCTCTTGGTATTTTACAATACTCCTCTCTTTCCCAATCAAATAAAAGCTTGGTGTAGTGGTGTCTATCCTGCCATACAGCGTCTGTTCAATAAATACCCACAGAATAACTGAATGACTGCATCTGGCTTCTCAGCAAGTGACACTACTGCTCAGGTTTCTGTGGATTTCTGAACAAATGATACTTCAGCATAGGTATAGTCTGTATTCCACATAGTATAGACTCTCCAAAGCTGTATACTGTTCTAAGAGATACCATTCATGAATACTGAAAATTAAATAAAAGGGTTCTATGGTTGAACAAACTGGAAAATGATATTCTTTAGGTCCCTCAGCTCTTTATAAGCCGTCCTTCAATAGATACAGAAATCTATTTTACACATACTGTTCTTCAAATTTATTTTCCCCAATATTCTTATTGGCATCTTACCAGGGTTAAGAAATATGCTTTTGGATAATCTCACATGGTCAACAATTCCATGTTTAAAATGCTTTTATAGGGCAACTAGTGCTAGTCAAGACATAGCCATGAAGAACACTTGCAGCTCAGCAGATAGGGAGGGGCACAATTTGAATCAGTGCAAACATAGACATCAATATTGCATGACAGTTCTATGTCCTACTTCAAGAATAACCTGTCACAATCAAGAATTGTTAACAGAGAAATATCTAAGAAGTTTGCTATCTGAAATACCTGGTTCCTTACAATCCACATCTAAGCACTGTTTGATTTGAGAAAGACATTCAGAAGGTGCCAAAGCATGAAACAGTATTAGATCTAAAAAGGTTTAAAATTTGTGTACCCCTTAAAGGATAGAAGTTCTTTAAAAATCAATTTTAAATCCAAACTGCATTGTTAAAGCTTCTTTTTCAAGGTATCAACTACTGGATTACAGAAACACTTTGTCAGAAGCCACTTGTTTGTTAAACTTAAATGACCAAGGGGAAAAAATGATTCTTGTTTACGTACCAAAGTTGGTAAGTTCCCATGCACTGCTTTCAGGAATGCACTTGAGTTTGATGCTAATTAATGTACATATACATTGCTAGTGTGCCTTGCTGCCTAACTTCTCATTTGCAGATAAAGGATTCAACTGTATATCTAATGCTAGCCATAATCAAAACTCAAGGAAAGTCTTGGGGTGTAGATTAAGAAATTATTAAAATGTTAGAATAAAATAGTGATGTTTGAGGTAAATCATTAGTATAATCAAGATTAAACATATTAAAAATAATAACAAAGACCTAGAAATGTATTATGCAAAATAGTAAATATGGCTACACATGAGAAGTATGGTTAGGCCAGACTGTGATGTGTTCTAAGGGTAAAATAATATTGAATTTATAATATATGGCACAAAAGGTAAAATATTTCATTACTAATTATTACATGATGAAATGATTTCAGATAGACAACATAACATAGTTTATACATTTTATATATAATGATTAAAATTAATGTAACCTAATTTTTACACCATATTTCTGTTAAATGGCATTGAGTCCAGAGACTTGATGATGCATTCAGAAACTGCAACAGACCAGCACAGCTCACACAGAGAAAGACAGTACAATCATCTTCCCCCTCCTCCTCTCTTTATTTTTTTGGCAGTGCTGGAGATGGGATCCCAGGTTTATGCATGCTAGCTACAGCGCCCTCCCACTAAGTCATCCCCCAAGCCCCAGATAGCATTCCTGAGTGCTTACAACTCCTGCTTTAAAGTGAACACCTGAAGAGTTTTAAGGAGGAAAGTGTAAGATTTTTGGTTCTTAAAAATTACTCTAGAAGCATTCAAGATGAAAAGAAAGTCACAGAGATTAAGCCCAACACAAGGCCTAAGAAGGTGGAGGCGATCTCAAATTATAATTATTACAATTAAGCNACCAAAATTCCAAGGGCCCCTCAGTATAGGTGAGAGTTACACACATAGAAAACCATCAGATGATTTGAGACAGAGAGAGAGAGCTAAAATAGATTCTAAGAGCCTGGCGGCGGTAGTGACGCATGCCTTTAATCCCAGCACTTGGCAGGCAGAGGTAGGCGGATCTCTGTGAGTTCAAGGCCATCCTGGTCTACAGAGTGAGTGAGTTCCAGGACAGCTAGGGCTACCCAGAGAAACCCTGTCTCGAAAAACCAACCAACCAACCAACCAACCAACCAACCAAACAAACAAACAAATAAAAAAAAAATAAAAAAGAGATTCTAAGATCTAAAAAGCAGCCTTCAACGGAAGCCTGACCCTGGCATCTTAGTGGCCTCTGGTGTAGACGGTAGAGATCGTAGCACCGGTTCTGAGGCACATAAAACTCGATCTCTACTCGTTTTTTAAAAAGTGAAATTTGAAGGAGTAGTATTGTTAAACAATTTTATTAAAATTAGTGTTTTTCCATTTGAAGACACATCCTTTCTCATTTAAGTATTTTTCAAACCACGGAGATTTTAATCAATCTTTGCTGGCTAATGTTTATTAAAAGTAAAAAAGATTTTTGAAAGAAAGAGGAAATCAGCATAAAATGCTTAAGTTTAAGAATAAGCAAGGGAAATACATGGCTTTGAAAGTGCTACCAGATGTGAAAGATTATACTGTCCACTCTGTCATGGGTGCGTGCATGTGTGTAGAAAGTCTGTTGAGGAGTAGTCGGCTGGGCCAAATACTGTAGACAAGTGAAGCAGTGTAAAGGTAAGGCATGCCTGACAAAGTTACCTGAGCTGTTTTTTATTTTTTCACTGGTTCCCAGCTGTAGAACAGCTAAAAGGAAAACAGAAGCCAAAGCACAATGGCTTCTCCAACAGTGACAGGCCACCTCAATGAAGCAACCCTATCCAATCATGAAAGGAGTACCCAGCTAAAAATCTCTTGAGTAAAGCCAATGCCTGGAAACCAATGAACCAAAGTCAAGACTCTATACAGGGAGGAAAAAAAAATCATAANTATAAAATAAAAACCATTATTAAAACAGGTAATTATGAAAAGGCATCATTTATGAGGCATCAGAAACAAGAAACACAAATGGTTCAAACTAAAAATTTAAGACATGCCTAGCACTGATTACAAACAGTCAATGAGCTAGTAAGTTAGAAAAATGAATCAAGCTGAAATAAATGTTTACAGACATTACTGAGTGAAAACAGTGAGAGAAAATGAAGGAGCTGCAATTTTGGTAAGAATTCACTAGGTATAGTGGTACAAGCTTTTCATCTCAGCACTTGGGAGGCAGAGGCAGGCAGATCTCTTTGGTCTACAGAGGGCAGAGGCAGGCAGATCTCTTTGGTCTACAAAGCTAGCTCAAGACCAGGCAGGGCTATGTAGTGAGATCGTATTTAAAAAAAAAACAAAAACTTTTTTTTTGTTGTTCTTGTTTGTTTTCTTACAAATAAAAACAAACAAGACTCTCTGACTTGAAAGAGTCCTCAGAGCACCAAGAAATAGAAACATTTTGATGCTTGGTAAAATTNCATGGATAAAAAATTTAAACAAATATACAACTAACTACAAACGACACAAAGTTCAAACTTCTCATAGCAACAGTAGATACCAGAAAGTCATGTATTAACTTCTTTAAAAGCTAAAGAGAAAGGACACTGAGGTTATTTTATATACAACTAAATAATAAAAAAAGAATCATTAAATAAAAGTAAAACGAATAAAACAAATTAGAAAATCCAATAAGGAGAGCATGAAAATTAATATCTAGCCTAATGTGTTTAAGCAAAGAGTTAAATCTTAATAGTAATATAAGAGATGAGGGAGAAAGGAAGGAGACATGTATACTTATAAATAATTTATACAGGAAAGCACCCATCACAGAATTCTCCTCATATATTTGCTGTCACTTAATGAAAATGTAGAAGTGGATCTCTAAAATCCCCTTTATTCTTCTATACTTGTTAAACTATGGTTTAAGAGTGGCTACTACGCCAAAGTTACACAGAGAAACCCTGTCTCGGAAAAAAAAAAGAGTGGCTAATAGTACTCCTCTCCAAGGGTTTTTTTTTTTCTTTTTTGTCTGTGTGTGTTCTTCAAAAATAACTCCTAGACCCCATTCTTATTTTGTTCAGTTTTATCTGGCTTCACCCAATCCCCTTGCACACGCAGTTTTAAATTTTAGTAGTGCTAATATTACTGTCAGCAGTGCTTGGGCCCCACAGGTGGCGTCTGCACTGATGCGGCCACCCTCTTTATATGTGCAGATAAAAGCTTAAATTGTGTACCTAGGCTCCTTTCCATCTCTTTATGCCATAGCCAGCTGTTTGCTAAATGGACAGTACATTTAAATGTCCTTCCACAAGAGCATTCAGGAAAATATGCATGAGCTAGGCCAAATAAACAGTACAACACAGTGCTGTCAAAAGTATTTCCCCCTTAGTCACCATCAATAGCAAACCTTTGAAACAAAGACATGATTTCAGACCTTCCTATGAAAAGCCTCCAGTGTGCCAGAGTATAAGAGAACCATAAAGACATCTTACCATATTTAAAGTCACCATTTAAGCATTTTCTAAAATATTTAGTCTTTTGTTTTGAAATTAATACACAAGGTAAGAAAGACAGCTCCAGACACCGTAAATAGCCATTATCAACAATAAAACAATTTTAATCAATAGTTTCAACAACTCAGCATTTTGTTATTTTGATAGTTAATATGTTTGTCTTTTAATGACAACTGGTTTTAGCTATTACTACTTTGAAAGTACTTTGGAACACTGAATGTTTTTACATAATTTTCATTCACAATTTTGTTATTCTTTAGGAATGAACACCCAGTTTAATAAAATAGAACAATTCACTTCTCAGTTATCAGGTAGCACCACGTTACTAAGCTACGTTATATAAGCCCATGATTAGAACAGTATGTCTAAACACACCACCTATTTAAGGTAAAGAAAAAACAAAAGAATGCATCAAGTTAAATATGGTCACAGTTATTTCAGAAACATCACAGCCAAGTGATGATTCTGTATGAGGTATATATCTCAGACATACATTTTAAGTCTGCAAACTATTAAAATGAGTCTTTTTCAATCCATCTCAGAAGCTGTATTACACTTTCTCTGAATTAAATAACAAGGAATTAAGGCTTTATAGACTGCTTTATAGTTCTTATTTTTATAGTTTAGAAAATAGAACAATAGAACTCATTTAGAATTNAAATGCAATTTAAATTTAATGATTAAATTATATCAATAAAAAATAATGATTACTTACTTTGGAGGCCCATGGCTGAAGACAATTGGCATAACAGCGAACAAGAAAAGCCATTTCCGAGGCTGGAGGGGGTAGTTTCTCTTTTAAACCAGAGCCACACTGATGAGTATGTTGACAAAATTCTGCTAAGTTTCTTTTTACAATCCACACACCATTGTTATTATATAAAGGCAGCTCCTCCAACCCTCTTTACAAACAAAAATCAGAAGCTTTCAGAAGCAGAGAATATTGTTCTAAGTGTAAGAATTCTCCTTAAATGTCAGTTTACAAGCAAGTAACATCAAATAAAGATGTTTAGATTTCTGGCTCAGTACACATAGTTACATGTGTCCTCAGGCACCTGACACAGACATACACATTGGCAGCACAGAAGCTAATACCGTATCTATCAGTCAAAGCAAACAGGCAATATGCATGGAATCTGTATTCCTGGAATCCGTGAAACCTGTCTTCTCTGTAATGTGGCTCTTNTTTCTTCAACTTATTTNATTCTGAAGAGCAAGCACCAGTCTTCTGCATCAGAGGCAAAGCAAATGCTGTATCCTGAAGATTATAGTCTCATCTTTAGATATCATGCTAGAGGTTAAAAAAAACAAAAACCAAAACCAAAACAACAACAACAACAACAAAAAACCTCACCACACACACACATACACAACACCAACCCAACCACAGAGCAAATGGAGGCAAAGACAAATTGCTCTAACAGGTTTGTCCTGTAGACTGAGAATATCCAGAATTCAAGCAACCTTCTCTTCTCCCAAGCACAGCTCTGCAATACGGCTCCTCGTTCCAAGGCATCAGTGAGGAAGCATTGGTGATCTAAGTCTGCTCTTTCTGGATAACATGTATATACGATGCAGCACAAAAACCACTACATCTTTTGTGAAAGCAAGAGTCTGTTACTGTCTTAATTCCTACTGTCCTTGCTGGCTTCACGGCAGCTCCCTAAGGAGAAGCTCCTATTGATTCTATGCCCTGCAGTAAGATGAAATATCTAATAAGAAGGAAAGAGAGTGGGAGGAGAATAGAGCTAAAAGGATGACATCACCTGTGCAGAAAGCCTTCACAAACTGCATTAGATCAATTGGCTACTGTATCTGCAGATGTAGCCCAAGAGCAATTTACTGAACACACACACACACACACACACACACACACACACACACACACGACCTTCTGTTTTATAGTTTCAAAAATTCATTAAAAAATTCTGTACATTATATCCAGTTGTATTTGAGAAGCCTCTTTCCTAATATTATTTAAATTTAACACAGAATTGTTCTCCCAAGAGAAAATAATTTGCTGTAGTAAGACACTACTGAATTCCAAATACATGGGCAGTCTGGTTCAGAGATGTTACATTAAAGTGATTTAATACCACAAATTCATGGGTTTCTGCATGAAACTTGCTATTTTTTGAATGAATGTTCTGAAGGTTTAACCTTCAAGTCCACACTAAATTAGCATTAAAAATAAAAACAGGCACTAAGATTTAAATGTAAACACATTTAAATAAAAACAACCCTTCTGCAAAGGGGAATAAACCAGACAGGCACAATGTGTACCAATTCCTTTGATGAAGAATAATCTATACAATATATAATCTATAATATAATATAATATAATAATCTATACATTGGGCTTCACTGCAGCCCAATGTGCAATTCCTAGAAAGAGACAGCTGGCAAAACACAAAATGAATCAGAAAAGGAAACAATTAAACCTGTTTCTGATAAGAGTGTGGACTAAAAGGAAGCTATCATATTTTTTCCTCAAAACTTAAAAGAAAAAATTTGGCCACACCCTCCCCAATAAGAAAAGCACATCACCTCGGGCACCCACCCTTTTCTTTATGCTTCTGCTATACTGCACCTACTGCATGTACACCCACCTAACACTTCATCTCCTAATGGTGCTTCCCAATGGCTAGAGTCCATTTCCAAAGCACAGTCACGTATACCTCCAGGCAGCAAAACTGTGAGACTAGCAGTCAGTGAGAAAAGTAATACAACTATCTTTCTCTCTCTCTCTCTC